>PVJD01000256.1:407976-486287 GCA_004026545.1 Mormoops blainvillei
TTTCATATGGAGATTCTATATTTTTTCAGTAACTGATGACGCCTCTGAGGCAATCAAACATCAGATACCCAACTGAGGGAATTCTTAATATCATTTCTAATTTAATTTGGTTCCAAGCTATTCAATGATGTTTAATTCTCTATGAGAATATGGATTCACAGTAACATAGAATGTTGATGTTGGAAGGAACTTCAGAAGTCATCTAGATTAGCCTTTTTCAAAGTACAAATGATGAACCATGACCAGGTCATGAAACTAATTTAATGAATTACGGCTGGCATTTTTAATGGGAGAAAATATAAAACATTAGAGTACAATACGTTAAGGGTATTACAGTTTCATAAACCTTCTGTGTGTTCTACATGCATGTATGTATGTGCATACTGAATCTTATCATTAAAAAATAATCCTTACCACGGGTTAGTCAAAAAAGATTTAAAAGTCACTTATCTACATCAAGCCAAGGAAGAAAATCTCTCTTCAGTATCTGCACAGATGATAACACCAATTCAATTTAAATACTTTCTACTTATATTTCACACAGTAATGTTAGGAACTATTTTACACAGAACCAACATCCACCTCTGTTGACTTTTAACCTACAATTCACAGAAGCGGGTTTTGTTCTTCCAAATAAAAATATCCTGCAGTCCTATTTTTTAAAATCAGTGAACAGAGGTTGTTACAACTAAAAATCAAAAATGTAAAAAAAGAAAAAAAGGTTTCTTTTTTGGTTGCCAAGAAGAGGCTCTCTAGATAGAGGGCGGTGGAAGAAAAACAGAAGAAAAGTACATAAGGGCCTCTAGATGGGAGAAAAGGCACAACACCAGATAGAAGGTCAAGTCAATAAAGGAATAACTCTGTAGAGGTGACATGAAAAAATGATCAAACTCAGCAATTTCCTGAGACTATGAATTTCTTACTAGCAAATGTTCTCATTTGGGAAAGTAGAGTTCATCCTTAAAAACAAATAACAGAGAGAGGGAGAGAGAATGAACTCCTATATTCGAAAGGGAAAAAATCGTGCATAAATTAACCTTTTGTTCTCCTTAAGATATACGTATTATTTGATCATTTCGTATTATATATATAAAATCTATAAATTCACCAAACCTGTATTCATCCAAGTGGCAACTTCATTTTATCCAAAATACAGATGAAACTCAAAATGTATGAAGGGAGAAAGAAAATCTGAAGTCAAAAAATCCACAGGCTAAATAAAGCTCATTTACTTCACACTTACAGGAGTACCTTAGGGCCTAATTCAAAGCCTTGTTACTCTTACTTTGCTCCCAGTTCTACCTACAATATCAGTTTTCAAGACAAAAGCAGTTTAAGAGCATTAAATTAAGGAGGTAGGACAAGAGCTGCTATACAGAGCTGACACGTAATAAGAGATGAGATGACAGCCTCACTGCCAAGGATGATGGAGAAGGTAACGACGGCAGACCTGGGGACTCAAGAAGCTGACGTCCAGGAGTGTCCGGACGCACCACACATGCATCTCACAAGGCTTAGAATAATAGTTGTCATTTATAAGTTGGCAGAGTCAACAGAAAAGATTCTTCATATTCATAATTGTGGCATAATATAAAAAAATGTATGCATGAACTTTTAGAAAAATTTTTATCTATAATTACCAGAATAAGAAAAGTTTCAGTTTGCAAAAAGAGGTAGTAAATCTTCAGCAACTTGAAAAACTCAACTGTCCAGAACACTTACTTCCCTAAGGACTATGGTTAATTGTAATTTTTACCTTCTACTTTAAAGCTTTCAAAAGTTCTATCTATGACTACTTAAACCGGCATATCATAAAATAATCCTTGATGTTAACAGAGGGTAATGTGTATGCAATGCTGGACAGGAGAATCACCCGGGGAACTTTGTAAAATGCTGGTGTTCAAATTCCCCAACCAGATTCTGATTTATTTAATTAGTCCAGAGAGAGGTTGGCATCAGACTTGTTAAAGTGTCCCAGAAGAGTCTGCTGTTTGGTCAGAGTTGGAAATCTTAGTTTTCTGCACAAAATCTTTAAGAATTGTTAAGGAATCTTTAAGAGGGATACAGTATGAAGCATTGCCCAAATTTATCTTCAAAACTCTTTTTTCATGGAGCACCTTGTACTCCTGACTTCACAATTCTTCGGCTGAAAATCAAGGTAAATATTAAGTTTAGAATCAAACTGTGCCACTTTCCAAAATTTATAAAAGCTCTAATATGCTTAGGGGCACAGGAAGTAAGAGAAACAGGAAAAGGGAGCTTACTTTTATGCTATCACTTTTTTTTATTATATTACAAAAATTCCAAATGAAAGATTTAAATTTTAAGCCTGTGGCTTAAAAACATTCATGTGTTGTAAAAAGATAATTCCAAACTAAGTTCATGCTGCCCTCTAATGGCTCAAGATAAATACTTTTACCTGTAATACATCAGAAGTACTGACGACGAATAATTTTATTATGTTATATATGAAGGAATTATATCAAGAGCATAGAAGGAAAAAAAGATTTCACTTTTTGGGTGTGCCAGAGGTCTAAAGATTAATTAAGACTGCCATATTCATGTTCAAGTTTTTTTAATTTAGGTCCTTGTAGGGTTTTGAGCAAGAGAATGAAGCAAGTAGGACAATGAAGTGACACAACAATAGGAAGATTCCATGAGCTAGAAGATGTGATTGAAATGATGGAAAATACAGACTTCCGGCCAAGATTGAGGCATATGAAGATATACTTTGTCTCCTCACACAACCAAAAGGAGGACAACAACAAATTTAAAAACAAAAAACAACCAGAACTGCCAGAAAATATAACAGTTAAGGAAGTCCAACAACCAAGGAGTTAAAGAAGAAACATTCATCCAGACTGGTAGAAAGGGCAGAGACGGGAAGCTAGGGCAGAGGGGACGTGGCAAGGTGGTGGCTGGAGAACCAGATGGGCGAGACGGCAGCTGGCAGTCCCGCATATGTGTGTGGATAAACCGGGAGGAACAAAAGGGGAGCAAGACAGACCGCACAACCCAGGGTTTCAGCATGGGAGAAGAAAACCTCAAAACCTCTGGCTGTAAAAACCTGTGGGGCTTCCAGGAGTGGGAGAAACTCCCAACCTCACAGGAGAGTTCATTGGAGGAGCCCTCAGTGTCCTAGGATGTACACAAAACCACCCACACAAGAACCAGCACCAAAAGGGCCCAATTTGCATGTGGGTAGTGGGGGTAGTGACTGAAAGCCTAGCCAACTAAGCAGCATTGTGCCCTCTCTGACCCGTCCTCCAAATACAGCACCACGAGGCAGTGACATAGGTTGCCCCGCCCTGGCAAATACCTAAGGCTCCACCCCTTACAATGTAACAGGCATACCAGAGACAAAAAAAAATATGACCCAAATGAAAGAACACATCAAAGCTCCAAAAATAGAACTAAGCAATGAAGAAACAGCCAACCTATCAGATGCAGAGTTCGAAACACTGGTCATCTGGATGCTCACAGAAATGGTTGAATATGGTCACAAAATAGAGGAAAAGGTAAAGGCTATGCAAAGAGAAATAAAGAAAAATATACAGGGAACCAACAGTGAAGGGAAGGAAACCAGGACTCAGATCAATGGTTTGGAGCAGAAGGAAGAAATAAAAATTTAACCAGAGCAGAATGAAGAAACAAGAATTCAAAAAAATGAGGAGAGGTTTAGGAACCTCTGGACAACTTGAAATGTTCCAACATCTGAATCATAGGGGAGCCAGAAGGAGAAGAGGAAGAACAAGAAATTGAAAACTTGTTTGAAAAAATAATGAAGGAGAACTTCCCCAATCTGGCAAAGAAAATATACTTTCAGGAAGTCCAGGAAGCTCAGAGAGTCTCAAATTTGTTGGACCCAAGGAAGCACATATCAAGGCACATCATAATTACATTACCCAAGATTAAAGATAAGGAGAGAATTAAAAGCAGCCAGAGAAAAGGAGACAGTTACCTACAAAGGAGTTCCCATTAAGACTAGCAGCTGATTTCTCAAAAGAAACCTTACAGGCAAGAAGGCGCTGGTAAGGAGTATTCAAAGTCTTGAAAGCCAAGGACCTACATCCAAGATTATTCTATCCAGTAAAACTATCATTTAGAATGGAAAGGCAGATAAAGTGCTTCCTAGATAAGGTAAAGTTAAAGGAGTTCATCATCACCAAGCCCTTATATGAAATGTTAAAGGAACTTATCTAAGAAAAAGATCAAAACTGTGAACAATAAAATGACAACAAACTCACAACTATCAATAACTGAACCTAAAAACAAAAAAAAAAACTAAGCAAACAGCTATTACAGGAACAGAATCACAGAAATGGAAATCACATGGAGGGTTATCAGTGGGATGGGGTGGGCAGTGGGGAGAATGGGGAAAAATGTACAGGGAATGAGAAGCGTAAATGTACATACAAAACAGACAGGGGGAGATTAAGAATAGTATAGGAAATGGAGAAGCCAAAGAACTTGCATGTACGACCCACTGACATGAACTAAGTGCGAGAATGCTGGTGGGCCAGGGGGGTGCAGGGCAGATAGGAATAAAGGGGAGAAAAAAGTGGGACAACTGTAATTGCATAATCAATATACTTAAAAAATTTTTTTGTAATTATCAAGCCATTTTCATCAAACTACCACATTTGCCTATGCATGTGAAAATCAAAAGAAAAATGTATACCATCTCTATGCACTCCACAACTGCTGTCTCTAACTCAGCTTCTCAGAGGTCTATGGCAATGCTCTTTATATTTAATGCTCAGACTCCATAAAAAAATATTAAAAATTATGTATATTGTTTCACGCTTTTATTAAATTTTATTAGAAACAAATATTTCCAAGGGATGTAATTTCTGGTTTACAGTACTGATATTTTAAAATAAAAGTACATGTCACTCCTTTAGATGTATCCTAAGGAATCTAAGTATCATATAACAAGTTGATAGTGATCTTCATCTACTTCAAAAATACCTAAACTCTGCTAAAGATATCAGGAATTTTACATCATTGTTTTTCATCTTGAACTCACATTTTATTCCATTCTGTCCATAGAATTTTATCCTAATGTTATATTTTACACCTGAAAGTCTTTTATTGCTCACTCTATAATAATTCTATCATCAAAAACATATATTAATTAAAATTTTCATAAGTTTATATCTCCTGTGACCATAAGCATGTATGTTTTTTAAAATGTTGTGGAATAATCCCTTATTGCTACTATTATTAGCAGATAATTAATGGAACAATATTAAATACAAATTTTGATAATTTGGAAACAAAAAGTAAAATCTTAATGGGAATGCTTCTTAGTGACATGGACAGGGCTCTTTAAAGAATGTATATTGTATTTACAAAAGACTACTTCTTACTGGTAAAATGAGTTAGGTTCTCAATTTAATTCTTATTTCACAGTCTTTGAGGTAGGTATAATCACTGAAAAACATAATTCACGATAAGAAGTAAATCACCCCTGAGTTTTGTAAAAACAGAAGTTTTTTTTCTGTGTCACAACTTACATTATCTACCATCAGAAATTATTTTTAACGATGTGGTCACTGACAACTTGATTAGGTCCTCTTACAATTTGCCGAAAGCAAAGAACTAGAAACTACCTAACTTGCAATGGGATGTGTTACACATTTATTACAATTACTCAGTTTCTCAATTTCTAGGAAGTAGTCTGAGAAAAGGCATTCTTAAGACTTGTCAAATGACTATTAATTATATCAGTTATTCTTACACTTCTTTAATTTAGTACACTCAGAAAGGTAGAAAAATAAAAATATTAATTCAATACCTCTCTGCTGATAAGAGTATGTATTTGTTTTATAAAATGTTTTTATGTTATCATGCATTTCAATATATTTTCACCATAACTTTGGAGCAGCAGATGGCCAGCACCCCATTGTACATATTGACAACCAATCCCAATCTGTCTATCAAAAAAAAGTCTTACTTTGTCTCTCATGTAAAATATGTGTTGGGCTTAAAAGAAAAAGATTTTTAATTTGTCTCATAGAGCAAGACCCAACTATATGCTATATACAAAAGACATACCAAAAACAGAAAGGTTAGAAATAATCAGTTATAAATAAAGGTACACTAGGCTAAAGAAAACAATGATTCTTACCCTGGTAGCAAAACAGAATTGCAGCTAAAACATACTAATATCAAAGGACATTTTTAATGCTAAAATCTGCAATTCTTGAATGATATAACAGTTATGAATACCTATGTGCCAAATAACACAACAACAACCCTTATGAAGCAAAAACTACTGGAGATGTAAGGAAGTACAGAGAGGCAGATAAATGCTAGGACATTTTGGCATACCAATCTCAATATGAGACAGACCAAGCAGCAGGGGGTGAGGGTTAAGTAAAGATATAGAAGCAACTTCAGGTTGCACGAAATATTAGATTCTATACCACAGCTATACGGCACATCTTACCCATGACGCCTGGACTAAGTCACTGCCTCTGTTGTCGTCCAGTCTTCAGCTGCCTTTCTACCTCTTCTACATCTCGTTATTAACCCACTCCTGTTATTAAGCCCTCTCCTAAAGCACACCCAACAATTAAGCCCTCCCTTGGGCTGACTAAACTTGTTTCTATAAATAAACAATTTGAAATTAAAGCTTGAGCATAAAAGGAACAAACAGAAAGAACTCATGGACATAGATAACAGTGGGTGGCTGCAGGGGAAGGGGGTAGGTGGAGGAGGGTATAAAGTGGATTAAAAAATAGTGATTAAGTTTTGTTTCATAAACATGATTTTTTTTAAAAAAACAAAATATTAAAGAACAAAAGCAAATTTAAAAAAATAAAGCTCTGAAGGGGGAACTGTCTCATTCATCACCCTTGATGGTATCTGGAACCTTCCTTCCTTTGTAGAAAAGGAAGTCCTGCTGTTGTTCAAGCTGAAAAGAGGTTCACTCCTACAGATCAGATGGCACTGGGGAAAAAATGTTCCTTGGAAGGCAAAGGTAAAACTAATGACAGGTACACTGTTCATAATTAAAATGAGTTTTTATGGGCTGTATTGGGAATTTTACGCCCACTTACCAAAATCTTTCAATGAGGAAATGCTTAGCATTCTAAGTTTCCAGTAACCAACATAAAAACAAATTTTGGAACATGGCTTATTTAGTGATCACCCAAAATCTTGCCCTGAATTTATCAGACACAATATTCTATTTCCAAGAAATGCTGTTATTGTAGAAACTTCTATAAACATGTCATGTAAACACTCATTAATAATCACAGTATTTGCATTAAAAACCATACTTAAATTTCTCTCTAAATCCAATTTACATTAAAAAAATTCAGAAACTCTTCACTAAAAATCAATAGTTCAAGAAAATACATAAAAAGTGATTGAATATTAAGGAAAAACACCTGGGGTATAATATTGTTTTTCGAGTCACAAAGGAACTCTCCAAACCAAAGCAAAAAAAGTCAGAATTTTTCACATTTCTCAGAGCTTATACTAGCAATCTGTATAAAATTTTCTTTACAAAATTCTAAAAACAGAAAGCCCACTCATCTATATGTCACATTAAAAAGAGCTTCAGCCCTGACCAGTGTGGCTCAGTTTGCTGGGCACAGTCCCACAAAGCAAAAGGTGGCCAGTTTGATTCCCGGTCAGGGCACATGCCTGGGTTGCAGGG
The DNA here is from genome assembly GCA_004026545.1 of Mormoops blainvillei. Taxonomy (NCBI): domain Eukaryota; kingdom Metazoa; phylum Chordata; class Mammalia; order Chiroptera; family Mormoopidae; genus Mormoops; species Mormoops blainvillei. The sequence goes on from PVJD01000256.1 coordinate 415,649, forward strand.
TTGGTGTCCAGGAGGGGCGCCTACAAGAGGCAACCAATCAATGTTTCTGTCTCACATCCATGTTTCTCTCCTTGTCTTTCTCCCTCCCTTCTCCTCTCTAAAAAAATAAATAAAATCTTTTTTTTAAGAGCTTTATATGCACTGAGAAACCAAAAAAAATTTGGACTCTTTATTCCAATATTTGTTTAGCTGTGGTGGTCTAAAACTGAACCCACAATATCTCCGAAGTATGCCTGTATTTGAGATTTAAAACATACATAGAAATAAAATATATGAAACCACTTGCAAAAAAAAAAAAAGCTTCATAAATTGAACCATCATTTGCCCTGTTTTTAAAAACACAAGTAAATAAGCATTGCTAAAGTGACATTTTGCTCAACTGATCAAAAAAAGACGTTGTGAGATAACACTGCTTCAACCATAAATAAAGGGAACTAAATATTGTACTAGGTTTTCAGAGCTTAAACAATAGATTGATAAAATTAGTCTCAATTAAAACAGAAGATGCTATTTATTCCTCTAATCTAGGATAAAAACTGTTGACATTTTTTTAAAAATTTAAGACTAGAAAGATAGGTCATTTCTTATTAAAAAATATATATATATGAATTTAGAATTTATCACACTTAAGGTGTGACTGCACTTTCTTAAAGAATCCTGATAAAGTTGGTGGGGTGGGGTGGGGTGGAGAGGGATTTATAGTAATTACTCTCTTGGTGCTACTTTCCTTATACTCAACTTTTTGGAGAATAATTTTTTAAACTTTTAACATAAATAACTCAAAAAGAATCTCAAGAGCATTTTTTTTAAAAACTGGCCGAATAAAATGAGATGGTCAACCAAGAATTATAAAAAGTCATTTTTTTTAAATTTAAGAATTGGTTTTGTTTACTTCTGCATTTCTTCTTTTAGGGGGAGATGAAAAATGTTTTTTATGTAATAAACATACCAGGTGTTTTAAACAGTCTGTCACCCAGACGAAGTGGGGAGAGTGCTGCTGCCTGGCTGCCTGTGGGGCACAGCATCGAAGCACGGAGTCTGAGTACCACCCCAATGGCAGGAAGACACAGACTGGCCACGCCTTGGGAATGACAGTGAGAAAGCTGAAGGATGAGAAGTAAAATGGATGGCTATCAAGCTTTGACAAGGGAAAAGTGTGTGTATAACATGCTGCAAACAATTACATGAAAGGCACGCATTTTCTGAGGCTCATGTTTAAATTCCAAGATAATAACTGTTGATGTGCACAGTAATTTTCCAAGGGAGAAATCACTCTCTGGGCTGCGATGTCAGAATTATTTCAGGATCAACTAAATTCCAACAAAATGCCAACGTATGCATGTTTGTATTACAAAATCAATCATTCCTGCTATAAAGCATACGCTCGAAAATGACAACAGAATCATAGCCTGATTTTTTTAATTTAGTCAGAAGTCAATGTCCCACTGCAAATACACTGATACTTAAAGTCTTTTTAAGTAACAAAAAACACTATGGTAAAGTTAAGGTAAGGGGCCATGTATGGTCACAAAATTGTTACATTTAATCCTGAAAACAACACTATGAGGAAGCATAACTTACATGCCCCAATTTACAGACGAGTTAACTGGAATTAGAAGGTTGAGTAAACTGCTCAAACCCATACAGCTGCCATTCTAAATCCAGAGTTTGTACTTATAACTAGATTATATTATCTTTATAATAAAAACTAACAAATATTTATTGAGCAAAGCAGTAGCTAAGCAATTTACAGACATATGATTTTATCCTCAAATACTAGGAGATAAATATTTTAGCCCCTAGTTAAGATATTTATGATAGTGTTGGCCAAATCCTTGAGAAGCAAAAATCTGATGCTCTCTAGAAAGTTTTAGTTTCAGCCTTGGCTGGTGTGGCTCTGTGGATTGAGCACTGGCCTGTGAACCAAAGGGTCCTCCATGTGACTATCCGTCAAGGCAGATGCCTGGGTAGCGGGCCAGGTCCCCAGTTCGGGATGCACGAGAGGCAACCACACATTGATGTTTCTCTCCCTTTCTCCCTCCCTCCCTTCCTCTCTCTCTAAAAATAAATAAAATCTTTTTTAAAGAAAGAAATTGTTTTAGCTTCAAATAAAATTGAATATTACAAAATGTAGCTTTAGGTCAACTTCATTTATTTACATGTAACGAAATGGATATATTTTAAGCTCCTGGTTAACAAGTTTTGACATGCACTCATCTATAGTGGTATCCATGTATTTCAATGTTTCATTTTCATCTTCATTTACTGCAAAATATTTTTCTAATATTTTGATTTCTCCTTTGACCTCTGCATTATTTACAAATGTGTTGTTTAATTTCCAACTATTTGTGGAATTTTCCATATATTTATTTCTAATTACTTCTAATGTAATTAGAATGTTTATTTATTTCTAATTACATTCGTTTGTAGTCAGAAACATAGTTTATATCATGTCAATTCTCTTAAGTTTATTGGGAATTGTCTTATAGAACAACATATTATCTCTCTTGGTGGCTGTACTATCTGTACCTGAAAGAATATATACTCTATGGTACATGCAAAGAAATGAAACTAGACTACCATCTTACACCATACACCAGAATACACTCAAAATGCATAAAGATTTAAGTGCAATTTGTGATACCATAAAAATCCTAGAGGGAAACATAGGCAGGAAAATTTCAGATATCTCATACAGCAATATTTTTTGCCAACGTATCTCCTAGGGCAAGGGAAATAAAGGAAAAAACAAATGTGACTACATCAAATTAAAAAGCTTCTGCACAGCTAAAGAAACCACTGGCAAAATGAAAAGGGAACCCACTGTATGGTAGAACATATTTGTCAATGATAAATACTCAGACAAGGGTTTAATCTCCAAAATATATAAAGAACTCATATGACTGAATACCAGGAAGACAAACAATCCAATTAAAAAATGGTCAAAGGATCTGAATAGATATTTCTCCAAGGAGGACATACAGAGGGCCATAGACATATGCAAAAATGCTCAACATCAATAGCCATCAGAGAGATGCAAATTAAAACCACAATGAGCTATCACCTCTCACACCTGCCAAAATGACTATCATTAATAAATAACAGTGCTGGCGAGGATGTGAGGAAAAGGGAACCCTGGTGCACTGTTGGTGGGAATGCAAACTGGTGCAACCACTCTGGAAAACATCACGGAGCTTCCTCACAAACTTACAAATGGAACTGCCTTTTGACCCAGTGCCCCCAAGTTCACAGCAGCACTGTTCACAACAGCCAAGATTTGGAAACAGTCTAAATGTCCATCAGTAGATGAGCGGATAAAAAATCCATTGGTACATTTACACAATGGAATACTATGCAACAGTAAAAAATGAAGGAACTCTTACCTTTTGCAACAGCATGAATGGACCTGGAGACTATCGTGCTAAGTGAAATACGCCAGGCAGTGAAAGACAAATGCCATATAATCTCATTTATAACTGGAATCTAAGAAACAAAATAAACTAATAGGCAAAATAGAATCAGAGGCACAGAAACAAGGAACAGACTGACAGCTGTGAAAGGGGAGTGTAGAGGTTGAGACTGGTTGAAAGAAGGTAGAAGGACTAGACACAGAATATATGCATCTCCCATGGACATGGACAACAATGTGGGGCTTGCCTGTGGGGACGGGATTCTGGGAGGTGGGAGGCAAAGGGGGAAAAACTGGGACAACTGTAATAGCATAAACAATAAAAAATTTTAAATAAAAAGTGAAAGAATGTATATTCTACTGTTTTTGGATGGAGAGTCCCATAACGGTGGTTGACAGTGCTGTTGAATTCAACAGCTGTCTTAGCTTGAGCTGCCGTAACAAAATACCATAGATTGGTGACTTAAACAACATTGATTTGGTTTTCACAGTTCTGCAATGGAGGCTAGAAGTCCAAGACAAGGAGCTGACATGGTCAGTTTCCAGGGAGAGCTCTCTTCCTGACTAGTAGATGGCAAACTTATGTTCTCACGTGGTGGCCAGAGAGAAGAAAGGTGAAATTCAGAGCCAGCTGTCTGGTGTCTGGTGTATGGGCACTAATCACACCATAAGGGCCTTAGCCTCAGGATCTTTCTAAACCTATTCACATCCCAAAGGCCCTCTCTCAAATACCTAGGACTTCAACATATGAAATTGAGGGAAACACAGTTCAGTCTATAACAGTAGCAATAGACTTACTGCTTTTCCACCTACTTCTTCTAAAGTCTATTAGCGGCTGTATATATATTTAGACTTATTAGATCTTCTTGATGATTGTACCCTTTCATCACTAGTAATTGTATCCCTGACAGTATTTCTTGCTCTGAAGTCTGCTTTGTCTGATATGAGTATAGCCACTTCAGCTTTAATATGATTAGTGTTTGCAAGGAATATCATTTTCCATCTTTTGCTTTTAACAAACCTGTGTCTTTATATTTAGAGTGGATTTCTTTACATTGCATACGGTTGTATTCCCTGCTCTGTTATCTAGTCTGACATTGTCTACCTTTTAACTCGAGTGTTTAGAACATTGACATTTAATGTAGTTATCAGTATGGCTGGGTTTAAATCTATCATCATGATCTTCACTTTCCATTTATCCCATGTGTTCTTTACTCCTCCTTTCTACCTCTTTCCTGCCTTCTTTTGTGTTACATTTTTTTATGATTCCTTTTTATTTCCACTGGTATATTCTTAACTATTATTTCTTGCTGTGTATCAATATACATCTTTAACTTACCACAACTTCCCTTCACATCACATTGTATCAGTTCATATATCATGGAAGAGCCTTACCTCAATTCTCTAGATGTTTTTGGTAGTGAGGTAAGTCTGGTTCCAGTTACTCTATCACAGCCAGAAGCATAGCCCCCAAAATGTTTCTTTAAATAATCTATTTCCCTTACATCTGGGGAATCAGCTGTAAGGGAACCTTCTTTATATCTCACCACAAAGAAAAGGCTGTGTTGCTATTTCATAAAATGAAGAGTGTTACAACTGGTCTTACTAAGCAAAGAGTTTTTTTTAAAGAGTCACAGAGCCTACTAGTTCCTATTCTTAATTTTAATCATCCTGCCTAAAACAAGCTGTTGACCGAGAATCATGTTTCATTTACCCTAAAATCATCTCCCTGGTTCTTCAAGGCCCTCACTTCATATCCATTTCATGCTCCCTGATTCTTGCTTTGGGAACCTACTCAAACTCTCTAGTCTGGCTTATGAGTTTTAAAATACAATGTAGTTAATGTTTCTTTATTATTCGTCTAGATTTATCTCCCCTAAACGAAAACTATTCTTTATTTAATGTAAACCTATGTAAAACATTTAAAATTTTGTCTTGCAGCCTCCTTTATTTCAGTTCTACATCTATTCTATAAAATGATATCCTCATAAAGAAACAGCATTTTAGGAGAGATCTAAGATGGTGAAGGAGTTAAGTGGAAGCTACATTACCCTCCTCCCAAGACCGATCTGGAATTACAACCTAACTGTAGAGAAACCATTCTGAATAACCAACTGAACAATAGCTGGAGAGAAGCCTTATAACCAAGAACAGTTCGAAGAAACCACTTTAACCCAATATGACTTGTAGGGAGTCCAGAGGAGACTTGAGAGTGTTGGCTGGACTGACACAGGCAGCGGCTGAAGTTCTGGAGTGAATTTCAGTGGCTGGGAGGTTTACCCTGAGACTTCGGAGGTCTAAGCCCCACACCGGGCTCCCTAGCCTACAGTACCAGAGTCGGGAAAGAACTCAGGTAACACACAGCTGTGAAAAACAGCAGCGTTTCTGTCTGCCAGAGAGAGACAGCTGCAGATGCAGAGAGCCTTGTAAAGGGCCAATGCACAAAATTTCATGTACAGCCACCTACCCTGAGCTTCAGCAAAGAGAGGGTAGAGTGGGCTAAGATGCTTGAGGAAAGTCTGGGGCTGGTGGCTCTGGGGAGAGAACTGAAGAAACAGCCGCCAGGATCCCTATACTGAGTCACTCCCCATACTGCAGAAGCCATCGTTCTCAGGCAGAAACTCCTCTCCAAGTGGCATCAGCCTGAGGAGAAGCAATAGCCCCACCAGAAGGGACTACTTCCCCCACACCATGGTGCTTAAGTCAGGCTGCTAATTACAGCTTGAAGTTGTATCAATGATCAGTTTAACAAGGAAGAAAATACAAAGATATAGCCAAAATGGGAAGACAAAGCAATAAACCACAAATGAAAGAACAAGAGACTTCTCCAGGAGAAGAACTAGAGAAATGGAGGCAAGCAATTTATCAGATAGAGAATTTAGAGTAATAATTATAAGGATACTCAACAGCATGAAAAGGACATAGAAACCATAAAAAAGGACCAGTCAGAAATAATGTAGTATCTGAAATAAATAATACAGTGGAATAAACAGTAGGTTAAATGAAGCAGAGAACTGAATCAGTGAGTTGGAAGACAGGTAGGAAAAAAAACACCCAGGCAGAGCAGCAAAAAGAAAAAAGAATTTTAAAAAATGGAGAAGCTTAAGAAAGATTTTGGACCATATGAAGAATAACAACATCCTGAAGGACAAGACAGTGAGCAAGGGATCAAGAAACTATTTGAAGAAATAATGATGAAAACTTCCCTAATCTGGTGAGGGAAAAAGACATACAAGTCTAAGAAGCTCAGAGTCCCAGGCAAGTTGGACCCAAAGACACTTACACAGAAAACATCATAATTAAAATGACAAGATTTAAACGCAAGGAGAGAATCCTAAAAGCAACAAGAGAAAAGCAAGTAGTTATCTATAAGGGAGCACCAATTAGACTGTCATCTGATTTCTCAGTGGGAACATTTCAGGCCAGAAGGGTGTGCTGTGAAATATTCAAGGTGATGAAAAGCAAGGACCTACAACCAAGGCTACTTTAACCAGCAAGGCTATCATTTAAAATTGGAGGAGATATAAGGAGCTTCCCAGACAATAAAAAGCTAAAAAAGTTAGTTGACATCAAATCAGTACTGCAACAATGTTACCGGGCTGGCTTTAAGAAGAAGAAAAGAAAAAAGAAAAAAGAAAAACACAGAGGAAAATAGTCTAACAATAAAATGGCACTAAATATGCATCTATCAATAATCACCTTAAATGTAAATTGCTTAAATATTCCAACCAAAAGACACAGGGTAGCTGAATGGATAAGAAAACAAGACTCATATATATATGCTGCCTCCAAGAGATCCTACTCAGACTGAAAGATACACAGAGACTAAAAGTAAGGGCTGGAAAAAGATATTTCATGCAAATGAAAAGGAAAACAACAAAGCTGGGATGGCAGAACTTACATCTCACAAAATAGACTTTAAACCAAGGCAACAGTAAGAGACAAAAAAACAACACTAAGCAATGATAAAGGGAACACTCCAATAAGAGGATATAACCCGAGTAAACATTTACACTGTCAACATAGAAGCACCTAAATATGTAAAGCAAATCTTGATGGACATAAAGGAGAGATGGACAGAAATACAATCATAGTTGGGGATTTTAATACACTGTTGACTTTTCTTTTTTTTTTAAGAGAGGGAGGGAAACATCAATGTATGGTTGCTTCTTGCACATTCCCTACAGGGCACCTGGCCTGCAGCCCAGGCATGTGCCATGACTGGGAATCAAACCAGCAACCCTTTGGTTTGCAGGCCGGTGCTCAATCCACTGAGCTACACCAGCCAAGGCAATAATCCATTGACTTTAATGGATAGAAATTCCAGGCAGAAAATCAAGAAGGAGACAGTGGTCTTAAATAACACACTAGATCAAATGGATTTCACTGATACCTTCAGAGCATTTCACCCCAAAGCAACAGAATATACATACTTTTCAAGGGCACATGGAATGTATTCTAGGATAGACCATGTTAGGACATGAAACAAGTCTCAATGAACTTAAGGAGACTGAAATCATATCAAGCATCTTTTCTGACCACAATGCTATAAAACTAGATCAACTACAAGAAGAATACTGAAAAACAAGCAAAGACATGGAAGCTAAATAACATGTTATTAGACAATGAATGGGTCAACAATGAGATCAATGAGGACATCTAAAGATACCTTGAAACAAATGAAAATGAGGACACAACAATCCAAAATCTGTGGGACACAGTGAAAGTAATCCTAAGAGGGGATTCACAGCATTATAGCCAAGGTCAAACTACAAGAAAAGGCTGAAGTAAACAATCTAACTTAAAGGAACTTGAAAAAGAACAACAAAACCCAAAGTGAGAAGGAAGGATATAATAAAGATCAGAGCAGGAATAAACAAAATAGAGTGTAAAATAATGATACAAAAGATGAATGAATCTTTTCAAATTTCAATGCTGGTTCTTTGAAAAGATAAACAAGACTGACAAACCTTTAACTAGATTCATCAAGAAAAAAAGAGAAAGGACTCAAATAAATAAAATCAGCATTGAAAGGGGAAAAATAACGACTGACACCAAAGAAATACAAAGGATTGTAAGAAAATATTATGAACAACTATATGCCAACAAACTGGATGATCTGGATGAAACCGATAAATTCCTAGACACATACTATCTTCGAATACTAAATCAGAAGAATCGGAGAATTTGCATAGACAGATTACCCTAGTGAAATTGATGCAGTAATAAAAAAACTCCCCCAAAACAAAAGCCCTGGCCCAGATGATTTCAAGGGAATTTTACCAAACATTCCGAGAAGAACTGACACCTCTCCTTCTCAAACTATTTCATAAAATTCAAGAGGAGGGAAGGATCCCAAACTCATTTTATGGGGCCAATATTATCCTAATTCTAAACTCAGATAAAGACACTACAAAGAAAGAGAATTATAGGCCAATATCACTGATGAACATAGACGCTAAAACCCTCAACAAAATATTAGCAAACCAAATACAACAACACATCAAAAAGATTATTCACCATGATCAAGTGGTATTTAGTCTGGGCATGCAAGGCTGGTACCACTTGCAAATCAATAAATGTGACTCACCACATAAACAAAATGAAGGATAAAAACCTCATGATCATATCGATAGCTGCCCAAAAAGCTTCTGATAAAATCTTACACCCAGCAAAGTGGGAACAGAGGGAACTTATCTAAACATAATAAAGGCCATGTATGACAAATGCACTGCCAACATCATACTCAATGGGTAATAAATACAAGTGTTTTCTTTAAGATCAGGAAGAAGACAGGGATATCTGCTCTCATCTCTCTTTTTCAACATAGTACTACTGGAAGTCCTAGCCACAACAATCAGACAAGAAGAAGAAATAAAAGGCACCCATATTGGAAAGGAAGAGGTAGGAAGAAGTAAAATTGTCATTATTTGCAGATGACGTGATACTGTACATAGAGAACCCTAAAGATTCCACCAAGGAACTACTAAAACTGATAAATGACTTCAGCAAAGTAGCACAATACAAAATTTATATCCAAAAATCAGTTGCATTTTTATATGCTAATAATAAACTAACAGAAAGAGATTAAGAAAACAATCCCATTTACGACTGCTACAAAAAGAATAAAGTACCTAGGACTCAACCTAACCAAGGATGTAGAAGACCTGTATACAGAAAATTACAATACACTGAAAAATATACAAATAAATGGAAGCACATACAGTGTTCATGGATAAGAAGAATTAACATATTTAAAAGGCCCATACTACCCAAGGAAATCTATAGATTCAATGCAATTCCTATCAAGATTCCTATGACATATTTCACAGAACTAGAACAAATGTTACATAAATTTATGGGGAACCACTAAAGGCCCCACATAGCAAAAGTGATCCTGAGAAAGAAAAATAAAGTTGGAGGAATCACACTACCACCTCTCATGAAACTATGCTATAAGAACCACAGTAATCAAAGCGGCCTGGTACTGGCATAAAAACAGATACACAGATCCATGTAACAGAATAGAGAGCCCAGAAATAAACCCACGCCTTTATAATCAATTAATAACCAACAGAGGAAGCAAGTACATGGAATGTGCTAAACATAGTTTATTTAATAAATGATATTGGGAAAATGGGACGTGTAGAAAAATGAAACTAAACCACCTTCTTACACCACACACAAGGATAAATTCAAAATGGATTAAAGGCTTAAATGTTAGACCTGAAACCACAAAAATCGTAGAAGGAAACATAGGCAGCAAAATCTCAGACATTGTTTATAGCAATATTTTACTGGATATATCTCCCAAGGCAAGGGAAACAAAAGAAAAAATAAATGAATAATACTGTATCAAACTAAAAAGTTTTTGCACAGAAAAGGAAATCATCAACAAAATAAAAAGACTATCCATGGAAAGGAGAAGATATTCACTGATACATCTGATGAGGGGTTAATATCCAAAATTTATAAAGTACTTAAAATTTCAACACCAAAAAAAAACCAACCCAATTAATAAATGGGCAAAGGACCTGAATAGACACTTCTCGAAATAAGATATTCATATGTGGAATCCAATGAACAAACTGAACTAACTAGCAAAACTGAGACTCATAGATGGAGAACAGATGACAGTTAGTGGGGAGGTGGAGGTTAGGGGGTGGAGACATTGGGCAAAAAGGATAAGGGACTCACAGACATGGACAACAGCGTAGTGACTGCTGGGGGGATGAGGGGATAAGGGGTCTAAATGGTAACAGAAAAAAATACAATTAAGAGTAAATTCAAAAAGGGCTATGGCCAACGGATATATGAAAAGGTATACAGTGTCAATAATCAGAGAAATTCAAATTAAAAACACAATGAGATGTCATCTCATACCTGTCAGAATGGCTATCATCAATAAATCGACAAACAAGTGCTGGCAAGGATGTGGACAATAGGGAGCTCTTTTTCTCTGTTGGTGTGAATGCGGATTGGTGCAGCCACTGTGGAAAGCAGTATGGAGATACCTCAAAACATTAAAAATGGATCTGCCTTTTGACCCATACAAGAAAACGGTGAAAAAAAGAAATAGAATCCCACCTCTGGGAATATACTCAAAGGAACCCAAAACACTAATTCAAAAGAACATGAGCACTCCTATGTTCATTGTGGTGTTACTTATAATCATCAAGATATGGAAGAAGCCCAAGTGTCCATCAGTAGACGAGTGGAAAAAACAGTTATGGGACATTTGTGCAATGGGATTCTACTCAGCTATAAAAAAGAAGAAAGTTTTACCCTTTGTGACAGTATGGACAGACCTGGAGAACATTATGCTAAATGAAGTAAGCCAGTCAGAGAAAAACGAGTACCATATGATTTCACTCATATGTGGAATCTAATGAACAAACTGAACTAACTAACAAAACAGAGACAGACTCATAGATGGAGAGCATAATGGCAGCGAGTGGGGGGTGGGGAGCGGGGCGGTGAGGTGGTGGAGGGATTGAGCTGAAAGGAAAAATGGTTGATGGACATGGACAGCAGTGTGGTGAACATTGGTGGGACGGGGTATATGCAGACCAAATGGTAATGGAAAAAAAACAGAATAAAGATTAAATCAAATAAATAAATAAAAAGATTACATTACATGAAAAGAATGAAAAAATAGCATTTAAAAAATATCATTTTGAAAAGTTATGACATGCATTCCAGTATAAAGCATATGATAAATATATATATATATATATATTCCCCAAACCAAGGGATATAATACACAAAAGGTAAAATTATATAAAACTATTAGATAAATTCCTATTTTTCACCACTTCACATTTATTTCATTTATCCAAGAAGCTTTAAAGTTGTGTACCCGGCTGCCTTTTTCCTATTATGTTGAACCATATGAGGCTGACATGCTTTGTCTCCAAATTCCCTGTAATAAATTCAGGTGTTGGTATCTGCAAATTAAGGTCATATGTGGTATCATAAGTTAAAATAATTCAAATATTGGTAATTCCATATGGTTTAAACTCTCTTTTATCATTTAACCACCAGCCTTGGGATACTAAATAAGTGAAAACATCCAGAACGTATGTTGTTTTATCAGTATATAAGCACCATCTGGTGGTAGAAAGCAAAACTGTAGGTTTATACCTGTTTATACCACTACTGCTACAAATATATTCAGTTTCTCAGCTCTTCTTTCTTTCTAACATGCCTTTTAAAGGGGCATTACACACTAGTGAAGGATGCTTAGACTGACAGTTGAACAAGCTTAAAACAAACAGTAAACCTGTCAATAATTATCACTTAGTCATCAGTCTATATAACACAAACTTTGAAATATAATAAACAAGCAATTTCATAATCATCATTTCTAGTTTTAGTCATTTCTAGTTTTGCTAATAAGTAATAATGACATAAAATTAGACACTTCAAAAAACTTGTTTCACTCTATCAGATTTCCACTCTGAAGTTCTCTCCAAGTGTCATAGGTTAATTTCCCAGGGCAATAGAGGATGCGAGGCATAAAGCCTCAAATAGGTCCCTGGTTCTGCCCACAGGAACAAGTAACTTTTGGGCAAAACAGTCCAAACTCTTTCTGTGTTCAACTTGCTATGATTCATACCACACATGTTAAGAGAAAGCAGCTTCACTGACCTAAGTACAGGTGATTGGCACAAAAACTGGATACACTAGACAAGGCAACCAAATATTGTCTTCACATGAAATATACCAACTACACTTGAGGACAGGGGTGTTTGTCACGGTGCAAGCCATGAAACTGTTACAAAATGACAATCTAAGAGAACAAAACCCTTTTGGGAAGGAAGTACAAATCCTAGATGAACAAAGAACAGACAGGTCACTCAAACTTAGATTGTACCCTAAACAATTCCGTTTTCTGCAAGATATATTACACATGCCTATTCTGGAAGCTCTAGATCAGGGGTGTCCAACCTGCAGCCCACGGGCCACATGTGGTTCAGAATGGCTATGTATGCGGCCTAACACAAAATTGTGAATTTACTTAAAACACTATGATATTTTTGAGTGTGTGATTACATGTCAATGTATTTAATGTGTGGCCCACAGATGTCAAAAGGTTGGACACCCCCACCTAGACCCTGAAGTTCCTCTTCCCACATGTACTTTCAACCAACACTCAAAGCCAAAGGTTATCTTCACATACCCTTCACTGAGGATTTAAAGAGTGATGAAATCACTCCTAAGTATCTCATAGGTAATATGAGCTCAGCACAGTTAAAACTAGATTCCTCCTTTTTCCAAAGACCTGCTCCAACTCCTCCCATTGTCAGTGATGCAGAGATATAACAGTTATCCTTAATGCTCCCCCATCCAATCAATCTCCAAGTGCTATCAAGGTCTGCCTTCTAAATACCTAGACACTGGCCCTCCTCTCCATCTTCACTGCTCCAGGCTCTCAGCACATTAAGCCTGAATTACAACATCCTTATAATTCATCTTCCTCCCTTGAATTTTAAGCCTATCCAAACTACATTCCACATACTGTCAAAGCAATAATGCAATATTCAAAAAATATATATCCAGTCATTTTATCCCTCAGCTTAAAATCCATCATTGGCTCTCAATTCCCCTCAGGATAAACTCTAAGCTTCTTGGCCTGCCACCTGAGGACATCCAGATCAGCACCTCACCTGAACCTCAGCCTTGTAATCCCAGGCACACCAATATGCTTGTATGAATGAATAAAATTCTCAGGATTCCTTGTTGATGTTCCCAAAATCTAGATTTCTTATCCTCACCTTCTTCACCCGGACAATACCTGGTTAACACTGAGGGTTTGGTGTAAGTGTCAGTTCCTTCTGGGAGGCTTCTTGGATCCCCCAATCTGAGAAAGGCACTTATTCTCAATGTTTCCATCCCATCCTAGAGACATGACTACCATTTTGTTGTTGTTTCTTTTCACTGTCTTCCTCATCTAGTAGACTCAGAATCCACTAGACCATCTTTCATCAAAGTATCTACTTTAATACAACATGTGGCAAAGAGGAGGCAGACATTCAAATAAATGTCTGCTGAATGAATGAGACCTCGCCAAAGTCCTTTCATTTGGCATTACTTCTGTTTAGAAAATGAAGAAAGTGAGGGAGGTCTAGTGCCTTGCCCATAATCACATAGCTACAAGCATCGGAACTAGGATTTGAACAGAATGTTCTGTCATGGAAATCATCTCTCTCAGAATCTATGCCTTTGGGGAACCATTCTATAAAAAAACTGTGCTCTTCATAGCCATTTGGATGGGACTAAACCCTGTTTATCTGGGCTGGACACAAACCCATACTTGGCCAATTAAAGTTTCCCCCACCCCGAATCCACTCTGAATGACAAATTCTGGAGTGAACAGTCTACTCAAAGTTTTGAGGTGTTTTTGTTTTTTGTTTTCCCTAAGCACAGTCCAAAACCAAAACCTTGTTCTCCTTCACACTACAAGTTGAAGGACTTGGTAATCCATGAGGTATAGCAAATGGAAGCAGGTTTCTTTGAAAATAAAGTTAAGCAGAAGAAAAATGAGGTAAGAGCTAGAAAGAGAAATGGGAAATAAGGGAAAACAACACTAAAGCCCTACATTTACCCATGCCTGAAGATCTCCCCAAGGTTTTCTAGTTACACAGGGCAAAAGTCCCCATTTCACATGAGATGTGACCCTTTGGCAATTTGCATCAGCAGACCAGGGGCTCCCTGGCCATTAGCCAAGCAATAAGGCTTTTCTTTTCACCTGTGAATACACGAAACTGATAAATTGTAAGAGGCCTGATATTAACTATTCTATTCCTTGAGTTAATGTGTATAATTTTTTGTAACAAAGCTGGGAGAGCAAAGGTAAAAACTGCCCCAATTTTTACATCTTGTACTTTGTTGTATAAATTTGTGTGTGCTTTCAACTTTATATCAGTTAGTGAACAGAGGACAAATGAGGGGGAAAAAGATCTAACTGGATGTATTCTTTTCAAACATCTTAGGTATAAAAAAGGGAAACAAGTACTTCAGAATCCAGGTCATAATAATGATCTCTTTTTTCTCCAGCCATCGCAATTGGGGTGGAGGATGGAAAGGCCCTTTTAAGAGTTCTTCCTTAAGCCTCTGAATAAGTTCAAGTGGAGGAAACTCATTAGGAAAGAACAGACTAAAAAAATACAACAGCAAGGGTAATATCTAATTGTTACTTAATATTACCGTAAGCAGAAAATGAAAGGACCTTTTTAAAAATCCCTGTAAATGAGATCTGATCCTTACATTTCTTAATTTTTCACTTCCTGCCTTATTAAGAAGCTACTGATTCATTTGGAATCTGACAAGAAGAGAGGCTCCTGGAATCTTTGTCTCCAAATTCCCTGTAATAAATTCAGGTGTTGCTATCTGCAAATTAAGGTCATATGTGGTATCATAATTTTAACAGAGTACCGGTGAGCTTTGCCCTTTTGTGAGCAGAGAGCTTTTGGGAAACATGGCATGGCAGCTTCCCTATTTTCTTTTTACCCTTTTTGTGACCTATCAAAAATTCTCAAAACTCTCCAAAAATCTGAAGGGAATGTCCACATTATCCATGAAATGGTAATAACCTAAGGCACAACCCTTTGGAGAAGTCAAATAAACTTCTGGCACCCTTCATGACAAACATCGCATCAGATCGTGAAACTAGGAACTGCCAACAAAGGAAAACTGTCAACATTCTTAACAGAAGACCTAAAGCAGACAAAATAAAACCACATGCCCCCTGTCACATCCTCATATTCCAATCCCTCTGCCCCTTGGTTCACTCTGTCCCAGCGCGCCACGTAGTGAACAGACTAAAAACCAGGGTGCCTCCTGGTGTATGCACCCACACGCTGGGCACTCTCCTGCAACGGGGCCTTTGCACCTACAGGTTCTGCTGCCTGGAATGCTCCCCCCTCTCATGCCATTCACACTGCTTATTCCCTTTTCCTTTAGGTGTTTGTTAACACTGTCACCTTCTCAGTGAGTAACCAACAGCTCTTACTGACTGACTGCCTCCCTCACTAAACATGAGCTCCATAAGAACAGTGATTAATGTCTAATTTTTCACTACTTTAGCACTGAATTTCCTCTGAAAGTAATAAATTATGTTACATATCAATTATGCCACAAAAAACTAAAAATAAGTAATTAATCCACTAATTAAAAACTAGTAAAATTGTAATATGGGACTATAGATATCAAAATCAAAAAACATTTAAATATCCACATGAGTCAATTCATTAGGGTACATTAAAAGTTAACTACCTTGCAAATATAAAACAGACAAGGTTCCTAACTCAGGTGACCAAACGTATCTATTGTGCTCAAGTAGACAAATAGTTTTATTTATACTGGGTAAGCTCAGAATGACAAGAAAGGTAACGGGGTATGTTTATACAGGAAAAAAGAATGGGAAACACCTATAAGACAAATGTTATGTCCCGCTTGCCTCCTATGTGGTGTTGAGAGCCACTGGGGGCCCCACAGTGAGAAGAGGACACTGAGAAGGTGGAACAACATCCCAGGGAGCCGAGAGGAGCTGGGGGTTTAGGCCAAGGCAGCCAGAAAAGGTAGTGGATACTGTTGAAGATCACTTAGGAGGAAACGATGGGCCACGATCACCAAGTTCAGGTTTAAGCAGGGCACACAAGAGGTGTCAGCCACCTAGTGGACAAGGGACATCGCCACAAAGACCAGAGGAGCCACAGCACAATACAGGATACCCACATGGAGGTGAGGACTCCTCCCTACCTGGAGAGTAAATTTACTACAGTAAATTCCCCAAACACACCTGGAAGGAAAGGGGGAGGGGCACGCGCCCAAGAGATGGTGCGTGTTTTTTGTCAGAAAACCTGAGTGATAATAGTTAGAGGAGGTTACTTAACAACTTGAATAGGACAAAGTTTTAAATGGTAAATTTTTCAATACCAAGCAAGACACCAAAAAGCATCAGATAATACAAAGACTAAATAACTGTCATCACCTCACATCTGAGTTGTAATGTCAGTAAAGAAACAAAATGATTTTTTAAAATATTTTATTTATTTTTAGAGAGAGGGGAAGGGAGGGAAGAGAAAGAGAGAAAGAGAAACATCAATGTGTGAGAGCTACATTGATCAGTTGCTTCTCACAAGCCCCCAACTGGGGATCTGGCCCAAAACACAGGCACCGGGCCCTGACTGGGATGTGAACCAGCAACCTTCTGGTTCCCAAGCTGGTACTCAATCAACTAAACCATACTAGCCAGGGCAAGATACAAAATGATTTTAAATGCATCAGCATCCCTCCCCTAGAAAAAATGATAATTATGTGACATGATAGAGATACTGACAAACACTACAATAGCAATCATATTGCAATATAAATGTATCAAATCAATGTCAAACACCTTAAACTTACTCAATGTTACACATCAGTTATATCTCAAAAAATTTTTTAAAGCATCTGCAAAAATCTGATCACATGTAAGAATTTCTTAGACAGGAAAGCAGAGGATGAAACTCAACAAAAATATAACAGATTAAACCATGTAACATTTAAAACTAGAGTACATTAAAAAAAACCCACAAAAACTAGCCAATTTTTTTAAGCAGGAAAATTAAAGATTCAATGTAACACCCTCAACACATAAACATTTAAAGATTGGTCAAGCAATGCAATAAAAATTAGGAAACAAAAATAGACAAATCAAAAAGGATAAGCAACTAATATATATTTGAAAAACTGTTCAGCCTCACAAGTAATCAATAAAACCAAAATCTAAAAACATTCCACTTTTAACTATCAAACAAAGCAATGTGTTCAAACCTAATTTGTGTTGTCAGAATGTAGTGGAATATACCATGAGAAATTAGTACAAACTTTAATGTAATTGGGCAAAAATTATTCTTTTTAATCCAATATCCCCCTTGGAGTAATCTATCTTAAAGAAATAATAAGCAATGGCAACAAAAATTTCTATATAAAGGCTGTTCACTGCAGCATTATTTATAATTGTAAAAAAAGAGAAAAACGTAGATGATCGAAAAACGGTTTATTTTGTTTGTCTACTTGTAAAGTATTCCTTGTTTTTCTGTTTATATACTTATAAAGTATACCTGGGCCATATGAAGCATTAATGCCCACCATAAATATTTTTCAAAGATTACTTAAAGATATGAAAAATGATCCCTATAGGAGGGTGGGGCAGTAAAGATTTCAAGTCTGACTCTGAGAGGACTTGCCCTTCCCTCTTTAGTGTTCCTATCTCTGAGTTCTGTCCGAGGTTCTCCTGATTTACAAGCCTGTTTTGTAAATCCTTAGTTGTGAGGCCAGGGAGGAAGGAGGTAGGGCCAGTACTTTGCCATAGCCCTCCTGGCAAAGCACACACAGCAGCTCAAAAAGAAGAAGAAGAAGAGGGAAAAACATGATCACTATATTAAGTGAAAAGAAACCAACATTAAATACAAGAGGAGCCCTGGCTGGTGTGGTTCAGTGAATTAAGCGCCGGCCTGCAAACCAAAGGCTAGCCGGTTTGACCCCCAGTCAGGACACATGCCTGGGTTGCAGGCCAGGTCCCCTGTAGGGAGCACACGAGAGGTAACCACACATTGATGCTTCTCTCCCTCTTTCTCCTTCCCTTCCCCTTTCTCTAGAAATAAATATTTTTTAAAAATATACAAGATGAACAAGTTATGATATAGTGATACAAAGGAACATTATTTGGCAATAAAAAAGGGCAAAACCCAGGTATGAACAACATGAATGAATCTCTAAAAACAAAAGCAAACAAAACAAGAAAACCATTATATGAAAAGAAACCAGACACAAAAGAGTAAATACTGTATGAGTCTATAGGAAGTTTGTGAAGAACAAAACTAATCTATGGTGACAGAAGAGTGGTTACTTCTGGGAGGAGGTAGGAGGAAACTCCCAGGGGTAATAGAAATGTTCTGGACTGGAAGATGACAGATGGAGGATACACATATGTAAAAAGTCATCAAATAAACTCTAAATACATATATAAATAAAAAAATCATATCAAGTCATCAAGATGCACATTTAAGATTTGTGCATTTTATCATTCATGGATTACATGCCTCTGTAAGTACTACAGAAATTGCATATAATGGATAACTTCAATTTTATTAAATATATTTATATGCAAAGTATAAAATAATATAAAGTATACCAAAATATTAAAAGTGGTTAATTCTGGGATTGCAAGTTATTTATAATTTCTTTTTAACTTTCTGCATTTTCTACATCCTCTACAATGAGTTACTTTTATAAATGGAAAAAAATAATAAACTTAAAAAAAATTCTGCCATGCTTGTACAAAAAAATTCTGTTTTGCTAGTAATATCACAAAATTATGTAATGTACTGAAAGACTTAGTATATCCTCTCAACAAATCTTTTACAAATTATAAAAACTTTTATAGGAGAAAATTTAATAGGCTCTTACTCCTGTTCCACAGTACTAAATTTCACTAAAAAGTACTATAATTTCTTGTTTTTTTCACAATAAAAATTATCTTTAAAAAATTATAAACACTCACGTTTGCAATGTATTCAGACAAATTAAGAAAAACACTAATTAAGCTAAGCACCTGCTTGGTAAATAAATGAGCAAGTCAACTTAGCAGTCAGCACTAGACTGTGGAATGACCTTAAAACATGGTCCTGCCTGCAACAAATACAGGGGTCTCATGACTCAATAAAAGCTAGTTCTTGAAAACCAGTTAATTTTTTAAGTTATTACTTTAAATATTCCTTGTGAGTCTGACTTATCCATTCAAAATGCCCAAAGTCAATATTCTTTACAATGAAAATATCCTTTTGAGTTTCAGAAATATTTACAATATGCAAAAAATAAAAAAAGAAAACCAAAAAGACATACAAACCTCTGATTGTACATGCCCCGGAAGTTGTAATTAGCTCTATAATTTGGGAAAGGCTTTGGATCTAGTGGCCTGTAGATGGCAGGCTCTCCCCTCTTCATGGCAAGCCCATTCAGTTCCACAGTGGGAGTTATACTACCTGTTTAAGACACATCAGGGGCACACTGTGAAATATTTCCATAATAAATCATGCAAGCTACATCTATAGTACATATGCATATAATTACCATGGAAGAAGGTATGATTTTTCTAAGGGGGTGCATAAACAAACTACATAAACAGGAAAATCATTTCTAATGAAATCTATTTGGGGATTTTCCAACATTTTCTGACCACATTAGTGACCAACCATTCAACTTTGTAGTGATAATATCTCAAAACGAGGCAAACACAATTTTCACAGATTGCTTAATTTAAACATTATAAAAAGTATTGAACTTCATTATTTACCTCAGAAAGCTTACAACTATTTAATCATTAAAAACATTATCATCTGTGAATATTTTTATTTATATTTTGGTAGTCGAGCAACTAAAATTAGCAAGAAATACAGGGTCATCAGTAAGTCTTGGGTTTATCTAATGAAAATAAATTTCAAATTTTTTCTATAACCAACAACAGAACAAACTAATACAAATAATGCTTTCTGTAGATAATCTTTATAGATACACTCTGAAGTATTTATGGATGAAGTAATATATCTGAGACTGGTTTCAAAATAACTCAGAGGAGAAAAAGATGAGAAATAAGACTGGCCATCAAGTGTGGAAAACTGCTGAAGCTGGTGATGGTACACTGACATTTGTTATCTTATTCTCTCTATCTTAGTACAAGTTGGACTAATTCCATAATAAATAACACAATATAAAATTATGTCATTATTAAGTAACAAAAAGAGATTATTTAATAAAACATATGTACATATATTCCATATAACAAATCACAAAAATAAATCTAAAGCTTTCATAGAAAGTAAAACTTTTTTTAAAATATATATTTTCTTGATTATGTTATTATAGTTGTCCCATTATTTTCTCCCCTTTATTCCCCTCCACCCTGCAACCCCACACCAGCATTCACCCTTCCCTCATTGGAGTCTATAGGTCGTACATATAAGTTCTTCGGCTTCTCTACTTCCTATACTATTCTTAACCTCCTCTTATTTTGTACCTACATTTACGTTTCTTATTCTCTGTACCTTTTCCCCCATTCTCCCGCCTCCTTCCCTGCTGATAACCGTCCATGTGATCTCCATTTCTGTGATTCTGTTCCTGTTCTAGCAGTTTGCTTAGTTTTTGTTTTGTTTTGTTTTAGGTTCAGTTGTTGATAGTTCTAAGTTTGTTGTCATTTTACTGTTCAGTTTTGATCTTCTTCTTTTTCTTAGATTAGTCCCATTTCATTTAATAAGGGCTAGGTGATGATGAACTCCTTTAACTTGGCCTTGTCTGGGAAGCACTTTATCTGCCCTTCCAATCTAAATGATAGCTTTGCTGGATAGAATAATCTTGGATGTAGGCCCTTGTCTTTCATGACTTTAAATACTTCTTTCCAGCCTCTTCTCGCCTATTAAGGTTTCTTTTGGGAAATCAGCTGATAGACTTATGGGAACTCCTTTGTAGGTAACTGTCTCCTTTCCTCTTGCTGCTTTTAAATTCTCTTCTTATCTTTAATCTTAGGTAAAGTAATGATGATGTGCCTTGGTGTGTGCTTCCTTGGATCCAACTCCTTTGGGACTCCCTGACCTTCCTGGACTTCCTGGAAGTCTATTTCATTTGCCAGATTGGGGAAGTTCTCCATTATTTTTTCAAACAAGTTTTCAATATCTTGCTCTTCTCCTTCTCCTTCTGGCACCCCTATGATTCGGATATTGGAACATTTAAAGTTGTCCCAGAGGTTCTTCAGCCTCTCTTTTTTTTTTTTTTTTTTGAATTCTTGTTTCTTCATTCTGTTCTGGTTGAATTGTTTCTTTCTTCTTTCTGCTCCAAATCGTTGATTTGAGTCCTGGTTTCCTCCCCTTCACTGTTGGTTCCCTGGATATGTTGCTATATTGAACTCTGCATAGCCTTCACTTTTTCCTCCATTTTGCAACCATACTTCCACCAATTCTGTGAGCATCCACATGACCAGTGTTTTGAACTCTGCATCTGTCAGGTTGGCTATCTCTTCATCACTTAGTTCTATTTCTTTGGCCCTTTGATCTGTTCTTTCATTTGGGTCATATATTTTTGTCTCAGTACACCTATTATGTTGTGAGGGGCGGAGTCTTAGGTGTTTGCCTCAGTAGGGCAACCCATGTCACTGCCTTGTGGTGCTGCATGTGGGGGAGGGGTCTGAGAGAGAACAATGCTGCTTGCTTGGCACATGTTGGCTTTCAGTCACTTCCCCTGCTACCCACAAGCAAACTGAGACCTTCTGGTGCTGATTCCCAGGTGGGTGAGTTTGTGTATGTTCTAGGACCCTGTGAGTCTCTCAAACTCTCCTGTGAGACTGGCAGTTTCTCCTGCTGCCGAAACTACCACAGGTTTTTACAGCCAGAGGTTTTGAGGCTTTCTTTTCCTGCACCTGAACCTTGGGTTGCATGATCTCTCTCACTCCCCAGTTGTTCCTCCTGGTTTATCCGCACACAAATGTGGGACCACCCAGTCTGCCAGCCACATCCTTACCTGCCAGGATCTGCCAGCCACAGCCTTGCTGCATGTCCTCTCCACCCCGGCTGCCTGTCTCCGCCCCTCCTACCTGTCTGGGTGAATGCTTCTTCTTTAACACCTTGGTTGTCAGACTTCAATACAGTTTGGTTTTCTGGCAGTTCTGGTTATTTTTTGTTTTTAAATTGGTTGTTGTCCTTTTGGTTGTGCAAGGAGACAAATTGTATCTACCTACATACCTCCATCTTGGCCGGAAGTTCCTATTTTCAATGTAAATTCTGTACCACTTAATTCGAATTCTGCCTGTTGCACCATACATTTAAGACTGCATTGATCACATACAAAATTGGGTCCACTTCATGCCACAGCAATTAGGGGCTGGCACAGAGCACCAGCAAAGGGGTGGGTGGCCTAACACAAATGCATGATTTGCAGCCAGACCACGGACAATCTACCAAGAGTCAAGAATCTGCTCACTGGGTCTCATTTCTAAAGAATTCGTGTGAAACCACTGAAGAGTTTAAAAACACAGAAACTAAACCAAGGTTAAGTAGAGGAAAAAATATAGGGAGTGACGGACAAAGGAAGAGGCGGGAAAGAATAAGTATTAATAAGAAAAGCAGTAAAGAAAAGTTAATTGAATAGTAAATCAAATTAGTCCAAATGCCTAATTTAATCCTTACACTCAGGGCAGAGAAAGAGAAAGTCAAGCATGAAGGAATTCTCTTTTCTTTCTGTCATTCAGTATTTGACTAAGGGATAAATAAAATGCATAAACCTTGAGCATACCTCCCCATGAATAACTACACATGTAAACACTCATGTGACCTCCACTCAGATCAAGATATGAATACTTCCATCATCCAGAAAGTTCCTCACACCATTTTCCAGTCAAGACCTACCTCCCCAAGTTACCCATTCTGACTTCTGTCATCACAGATTACTTTTGTCTGTTCTTCAAACCTGAATATGTATCATTTTGTCTTGTTTCTTTCACTCAACATAATGATTTTATTGACTACATCAGTATTTCAAACTTTTTGTATCACTGAATATTCCAATGAATTCTATTGCTGGTGACATGTGGGTTGCTCCCAGTTTAGAGCTACTAAGTAAAAAGCCACCCAAAACTTTTTAAAAATAAGTGTTTACTAGACATACACTCATTTATCTTCAGTGTGTATACCTAGCAGTGGAATTGCTAAGTCATAAAGTAGGTTTACATTTAACTTTATTACAAATTGCCTAACACTTTTCTAAAGGTTTTTTATTAACACCAAAAGCAGCCTATACCTTTAAAAGCACAATTTCTTACTTCATAAAGATTTCAGTTTAATAATTAACATGTAAATCAGTTTTAAGATTTAAGTCATTTGGAATTTTATTGTACTTTGCAATAATCAGACACAAATCACATAAAGTTCAGATCCGGTCTTTGTAAAGGGGTGGCGAAGATAAACAGAAAAGCACAAAGCATCCTGAAAAGTTTCAATCCTTCCAGAACAAAGCATCTCCAACTGTCTGTAAAGAACTACACTGACATCTCTACCATGTACATAGCCTTTTTACTTAAGCAGTAATGCTTTCCCAGAAAACACTCAACAATAAGTTCAAACTCTGAGGTACATCCAGGTAATACTCAGTACCATTATTTTCAGCATGTGAGAATTGGACCCAGGTTACATAAAAATAATCATTACAAAGGAATCCTCATGCATTATATGGTTATAACAACACTGTAAACACGGGATAGGTTTTCAGTGGTTTTTAGACAAATTAAAGGAAATTTCTACATTTATCAGTGACATATAAAAAGGCTAATAAATTAGATACACAAAACATCTAAACTACAATTGTGGATTCTTAGTTACACGACAGGTGAAAGAAAATTGCCATGACTCAATTTCAAGGAGCAACATCTTACTGACACTTGAGGACACAGCATTGTAGGAAGTTAGAATAGTCCCTAGAACATGGTAGTCACTCAATAAATATTTGTTGAAAGAATGAACTGATTTTAATCAATCAGGGTACTTTGGAGAACTGGCTAGAACTGGGGCCAGGGTAAAGAAAATACAAGACAAACTAGGAACAGCCATTGTGCCAGCAAGAAGTTCTCAAAGAATGATGAGGAAATAGCAGAACACAGGCATTAACTTGAAGGGGCCATACCACTGGCCATACCTGGGACAAGTTGAGAATGAAAATAAATAATGACAGATTATAAGCCTCTACGTAAAATGGGAATACCAGTGTCTATAGTAGTATAAATAAATGAACAGATTTTTATGTCATCTGGAATTTTATGAGGGAGAAGAACTGAGGGAGAAGAGAAAGTTCGTGGGCAAAATGACAACTAATATATCTGAAAAGAATATTGGAATTTAAATATCACCCGTGGGGAAACAATACATTTCTGTTGTTTTAAATCACAAAAGAGATTTCCGGTCAAGATGGCAGTAGGTAAACATGGTTCGCCTCCTCACACAACCACATTGAGATTACAACTACACTACAGAACAACCAACATTCAGAACAGTCATAAACAGACCTGAATGGAAGTTGCACAACTACAGAATTAAAGAAGAAACTACATCGTGACTGGTAGGAGGGGCAGAGATGTAGAACAGGCTGGTCCCACACCAGTGTGTGGTGGATAAGAATTAGCAGGGATATCTCAGGAGCAAAGTGTCCCAGCCCCACACCAGGCCTCCAGCCAGGGTTCTAGAGGCAGGAAGATGAGTCTCTATATATCCAGGTTGTAAAAACCAATGGGGATTGAGACTGTGGAAGACAGAAACTGCTGGGATCCCAGGCAGTTCCTCTTAAAGAGCCTGCACACGGATTTACATGAACTCAGCCCTCTAAGCTCCAGCACTGGCGAAGGAGATTAAAATGCATCAGAGACATCCAGGGAGGAACTGAAGCCTCTGGCATCAGGGCAAAGGCTGGGGGAGCAGTTTTACCCCAGACAGAAGTGCTGGCCAAGGCCACTACTCCTTTTCTAAGCCCTCACTTCACAGAGCCACAGAGCCGGCAGGCAGGTGCCATAGCTGAGACTCCACCAAACTGGCTCATGTTTTTTGCCCCACCCTGGTAATTCCCTGAGGTCCTGCCACACACAACATCTGAGCCCACCCAGTCTGTGTCCAGTGGCTTTCCTACACAAATGGCTTGTCTTGGGTCATGCTTCAGATTTCCCTAAATTATCTCAAACAAGCCACATCTGGCTTCAGCGAGCTCTGTATTTCTCGCTAAATAGCCCCACACCTGGCACTAGCAGCAGCCAGCCTTAGCTCACAGCTTGACCTCCTCTGGGAACCTCCAAACCCAGCACAAGTAGCAGCCATCTGCAGATAACTTTGTACCTTATGCTGTGTGATCCCAAACAGAACACTAGCATTGGATGACCCTGGATGTGCCAACAGCAATCAAGGCTCAACTACAACCGGAGGGTGTATACAGCCTGCATGGTGGGTGCACCTCAATTACCCAGCTTGGGTAATAGAAGAGGCTGTGCCACTGGACCTTACAGGACACCTACTATATTAGGCCACTCTACCAAGCCCAGGAGACAAAGCAGCTCTACCCAATACATAGAAACTAACACAGGGAGGCTGCCAAAATGAGGGGACAAAAAAAACATGGCCCAAATGAAAGAACAGAACAAAACTCCAGAAAAGGAACTAAACAAAAGGAGACAAGTAAGCTACTAAACACAGATTTCAAAACACTGGTTATAGGGATGGCTCAACATCAGTGAGCTCAACAATAGTGAGAACTTCAACAGCATTAAAAAAGGGCATGGAAACCACAGGAAAGAACCAATCAGAAATGAAGGATACACCAACTAAAATAAAGAACAATTTATAGGAAATCAAAGGTTAACTGATGAAGCTGAGAATCAAATCAGAGATTTGGAATATAAGGAAGTAAAAACACCTAATCAGAATAGCAAGAAGAAAAAAGAATCCAAAAATTGATGATAGTGAATGGAGCCTCCGGGACAACTTCAAGTATACCAATATTTGCATCATGGGGGTGATGGAAGGAGAAGAGAAAGAGTAAGAAATTGGAAAACGATTTTAAAAAAAATAATGAAAGAAAACTTCCCTAATTTGATGAAGGAAACAGACATACAAGTCCAGGAAGCACAGAGAATCCCAAACAAAATGAACCCAAAGAGGCCCACCCCAAGATACATCATTATTAAAATGCCAAAGGTTAAAGATAAAGAGAGAATCTTAAAAGAAGCAAGATAAAAGCAGTTAGTTGCCTATAAGGGAGACTCCGTAAGACTGTCAGCTGATTTCTCAAAAAAACAAAAACAAAAAAAACCTTTGTGAGCTAGAAAGGATTGGCAAGAAATATTCAAAGTAATGAAAAGCAAGGACCTATAACCAAGATTGCTCTACCCTGCAAAGCAATCATTTAGAATCAAAGGACAAAGAGCTTCCCAGACAAAAAAAGCTAAAGGAGTACATCACCACCAAACCAGTATTATATGAAATGTTAAAGGGTATTCTCTAAGAAGATCAGAAATATGAACAATAAAATGGCAACAAATACATATCAACAATTGAATCTAAAAGACAAAATAAACAAACAAGCAAAACAGAAACAGAATCATAGATACAGAGAACATTTTGATGGTTGCCAGACAGAAGGCAGGGGCGGTCAGGAGCATGGGCGAAAAAGATGAAGGGATTAAAAAGTACAAGTAGGTACTTACAGAATAGCCATGGGGATATAAAATCCAGTATAGGAAACAGAGTAGCCAAAGAACATATATGCATGACTCATGAACATGGACAATGGCATGCGAACTGCCTGAGGGATTGGGAGGGGTGGGTAGGGTGGAGGAGGGCAAAGGAGAAAAACTGGAACAAATGTAATAGCATAATCAATAAAATATAATTTAAAAAATAAAATAAGTCACAAAAGAAAAAAAGTCCTCTATGACAATCTTCAGAGTAGTAACTGACCCAGACAGGAATTACCAATGGGGTGAGAAACCTGGTGGGTGAAAGCAATTTTGATGAGGAACGCTATGTTCATAGAATCTCAACGTGTCTCCTCAGAAAATACTTATTCTTTACTATTTAATAATAAAGCATACTTATTAATGAACTTTACAATAGAGAAGCCTGGCAGACATACTCTGTGCCAAGTAGCAAAAGTCATCACTAATGGGACAAATCAGTATCAGGTGTGTCCTGACATGAGCCACTGAGATAAGCCCAGGTCACTTCTGTGACACTCATGCTAAAAATGCATTAAATCATGAGGAAACACCAGACAAACCCAACTGAAGGGCATTCGACATATGATGTGGTCTGTATTCTTCAAAAATGCCATGGTCATAAAAGACAAGAAAGACTGAGGAACCATTCCAGACTGAAGAGAAGATGAAGCGAAATGTTAAGTATATGATCCAGAGTAGATCCTAGACCTACAGAGGGCATCACTAGATGATCAAGGAAATCTGAATGGAGTCTGTGGACTACATCGTGGTATTGTTACCTTCCTGAGAGGAGGGTGTCCATGTACTCAGGAAATACACACTGAACTGTTACAGGGTAAGAGGTTTTATGTCCACAACTTATTCTCAGATGGCTGGGAAATGTTAAAATTGGGGAATCTAGGTGAAAGGTACATGGGATCTCTATATACTCTTTCTACAAATTCTATATAAATCTGAAATTACCTCCTACACTAAAAAAAAAGTCAAAAAAATAAAAGGAGAGTGAAAGCAAAACAGTTCTATGATATATTCCCAACTAGTGGAATAGCCATGCTGTCAAGAATTTAGCTCCTCTCTGGGATATAAGTGCTATTTAAGACCCTCTAGTCTCTGAAGTCCGAACTCCCCTCTTCTACAGTGCAATGGATCAGACTGTCTTATCAATAAAAAGGAAATTAATTTCCTGAATGTCTCTATATTAAAAACAAAAATCTTGAACCCCACATCATACATAAACCTCAATTCCTGACAGACTATAGATCTAAATTTAAAAGATTAAAATAATAAAGCTTTAAAAAGTATTAGGAGGCCATCTTCATAGCTTGGTGGAAGACAAAGATATCTTAGTATATACAAAAGCACTACCATAAGGGAAAAGACAAATTACACTTCATTAAAATAAAGAATTTCTATTCATCAAAATGCACCATTAGGAATATGGAAAGATACTTGCAGTACACATAGCTGACAAAGGATATGAATCCAGAATATGTAGGAATGCTACAAGTCAAAAAAAAAAACAGAAAAACTTAAAAAACACACAACACAGTTTTTAATTGGAAAAATATTTCAACCAGCACTCTACAACAGAGGAGAGCCTACAGGCATATGAAAAGGGCTCGGCTACATTCCTTATTAAGAAATGCAAATTAAAACCAAAACGAGCCCTGGCTGGTGTGGCTTAGTGGATTGCGTGCCAGCCTGAGAAGCACAGGGTCACCGGTTTGATTCCCAGTCAGGGCACATGCCTGAGTTGCACGTCAGGTCCCCAGTGGGGGGGGCACGCAAGAGGCAACCACACACTGATGTTTCTTTCCTTCTCTCTCCCTCTCTTCCCATCTCTCTAAAAATAAATAAAATAAAATCTTCAAAAAAAACACACACAAAAAAACACAATGAATCACAACTTTACCTCCACCATGAGAACTGCTAAAAATTTTGAAGATACCACATGTTGGCAAGGAAGAGAAAATGATGTTTGACATGATGTATGCATTACTGTGTACGTATTTTTTTTAAGTAGAAACCTGGAAAGGGGCAAACATTCATTCGCTAACTCGTTCAGGAGACACATATTCACTAAATCAGGGAGGGGCCCTGCTGGAAGGTAATGTCTATTCATGGACTTGATCCCACTCCTGATCAGCAAGGCAGTTTTGACTTGCTCCGTTTCTGACTTTGGCGAGTTCACCCCACCACAGGCAACCTGGTGACCACCAATCTCAAGCGATCCTCCTGCCTCCGCCTCCAAGGTGCTGGGACCACCAGCACACACCACTTGTAGGTATTACGTGTATTTTTTTTGTCATTCTGGCCCTTCTATTGCTTATTAAAAAATAAAAGATACTTCAATGGTGAACATATAGGGCGAAACGGAGTGATAAAATTTAATATTGAATTAGGTAGTGAGCTCAATGTTTGGGTCTCCACAATAGGTAACCCAAAACTGCTAAAAATGGATACATTCAGTTAATAGCAATTGGCTTATAGGTGAGAGAATGGGCAAAGTTGTTCCTGTCGAACTTCCAAGAAAATTCGCTCCTCGAAATTTACTATTCAATTTAGCCAAAACTGTGTTGGTCTCTTTACTGCATGTAATTGATGCCTAAATAGCTTTTGAACTTTTTTTTCCCAACATATGGAGGAATAGAAGCTTGTGATGCAAGGACAGGGTCTAAGACACCTGTCTTTTGTGACATTCACTGACTTCTGGCCTTAATTTGTCTTCTGATTTGATTTAAGCATGAACACGTGCATAACCTATGACCCAGTGATTCCAATCCTAGGTACGTCCCAAAAGAACTGTATACAGACAACAATGATCACAGCAGTATTTCTAATTAATAGCCCCAAACTGGAAACAGCCACTGTCCATCAACAGTACAATGACTAAGTAAGCTGTGGTATGTTCATGCAATAGAATAGTACAGAGCAATGAAATAGTAACTATACTGTTAAACAACATGGATAAATTTCACAAATCTAACATTGGGAAAACCAAGCTATTTAGTGTATGGTTCCAACAAACAGGCACAATAAACTAAGATACCAGAAAGCAGGAGAGTGTTCCCTTTGGAGTTGTGTAATCACTAACGACATGATGGCGGCTGCTGAGGCTCTGGTAAAGCCCATGGAACTGGTAAAGCAATGAAAAAGCAAAAATCCATCAATGCTCTACAACTGGAATTTGTGCAATTGCCAGTATATTCTGTACTTTAAAAGTTTATCCCCCAAATCTACTCATTCTCTCAGCTCGCTGCAACTTTCAACAGTGGAAACTCATCTCCATGAGGCCTCCAGACTGCGTCCTATTTCCTTTCTCTGGCTCCTTGCTGGTGTGCCTCCTGCAGTAACCCTCCAAGGTGGACCTGACCCAGAGCTCAGCACTCACTGCTCTTGCTTCATTCACAGCACCCTCTCTGGAGAGCGCTGCACTTGCATGGCTTCAACCACCGGATCAGGAACACCTGTCTGGTTCCATTCCAGCTGCCACTCCCAACACCCCTACAGAGCAGGAGCACAGTACTCAGTATACATGTTTCTTTCCTTCTCTCTCCATCCATAAACTGTGGCAGTGGTTTCCAAACTGATCATGTTTCCATTCACATGTTAAACTGAACTTCCTAAAATGCTTTTTTAAACATATCACCCACTAGCTCATAAATATTAATCCACCGAACTACAATAAGTCTTCACTTAACATCGTCAATAAGTTCTGTGACTTTAATCTAAACGTTGTATATAAGGAAGCCTATATACCAGACTAAGTGATATAAACAAGAGTTAAGTTCCTACAGCATCTAATGAAATGACGTTATTCCAGGACCTGCTATATAGATAAAACTGAATCTCCTAGGGCTGGCATTCAGGTCCATCACAATCACTCCCTAGCTACATCTTCAATCTTATCTCTTAATTGTCACTTACCTGCTCTAACTAAAAACCATCTACAAAACTTTTCAAAACCAAACCCACTGTCTAGATTCCAGCTCTAATGCCTTTCCTCAGAGAACTCCCTCGGAGCAGAGTATACTTTCCTCTCCTCCATACCAGCCTCCTCTCCACTCAAGGCCCATATCTCACATCCACTACCTCAGTCCATGTTTACTATTACTTACAATACTAATGGCTGTTGTTATTCACTTGGTACTTAATCTTTACCATTGAGTTATGTGTTTTATGTACACAACTATAAAATCTTTTTTTTTATACTTCTTAGATATAGAAAAGTTCTTAATAAACAGAAGTAGTGGTGGGGTGCTAATGATCAACCAGCAATCAAAAGAGATTTCTGAACATTAAGTAAGTAGGTAGGTAGCCTCTTACCACCTTCAAACTGAACAGAATCGGGTTTTTTTCTTTATGGTAATAATATTTTGGCTTATTTAAGCTTACTCAAAAATACTGCAATCAGTTAAACAGAAGCAAAATGACTAGTAATAGGAAAGTCACAGAGTTCTGGAAAAAGCAGTCCTTGCAAGAGGAGACGGTGACCACCTAGCAGGTGCCTCATGAGAAAGAAGTGTCTGACTTGATTAGGAGCATAGGCATGTGAACTATAATTAGCTTAGAGAGTCACTGTTAGCAGGCGAAATGTCTTTTTGTACTCCATCACAAAAATATCTAAAACTATATTGGTCAGAAGGTAATTACTTGAATTAAGAAGTTACCAAATAAGTATATAGATGGAGAGCTGGTTCTAAACTTACAAGACCTTATTAATGGGATGTTGTCAATTCATGTACTATGTCCAATACAGGTTTGTTTCTTCCCAATAGACCACTGGACATATAATGTTGTTGGTATTATAAATAATCAGAACAACTTCTAAAAATTATCATCAGGAGCTTAAAATTAGAACCTTCAAAGAACCAGCTCCTGGATTTAATGATCCTTTGAATTGTTCTTTTAGTCTCTATGTCATTCAATTCTGCTCTGATCTTGATTATTTCAGATGCATGGTTGGGCTGCTTATTTGAAATGTTTTTACCTTTTTTAGGTAGGCCTGTATTGCTATGAACTTTCTTCTCAGGACTGCCTTCACTGTGTCCCATATGTTTCAGACTATTGTATGTTTATTTTCATTTGCTTCCAGAAACTTTTTGATTTCCTCCTTGATCTCATTATAGACCCATTCATTGTTTCATAGTATGCTGTTCAGTCTCCATGAGTTTAAATGTTTCTGACTTTTTTCCTTGAGGTTGGTTTCTAGTTTTGAGCCCTCCTGGTCTGAGAAAATGCCTGATATGATTTCAATTTTCTTAAATTTGTTGATGCCTGTTTTGTGCTCTATCATGTGGTCTATCTTTGAAAACATTCCATGTGCATTTGAAAAGAATGTGTATTTTGCTTCTTTGGGATGAAAGATTCTATATATATCAATTAAGTCCACTTGATCTAATGCGTCGTTCAGTTCCACAATATCCTTGTTGATATTTTGTTTGGATGATCTATCCATTGTTGACAGAGGGTTGTTAAAATCCCTTATTATAAGTGTGATGCTGTCAATATCTTTCTTGAAGTCCTCCAGGATTTTCCTTACATATTTGGGTACTCCTGTGTTGGGTGCATCTAGGTTTACAATGTTTATGTCTCTTGATGGATTCTTCCTTTGAGTGCTATGAAGTGTCCTTCTGTGTCTCTTTTTATGGACTGTTTTGAAGTCTATTTTGTCTGACATAAGTATTGCTACCCTAGCTTTTTTTTCCTGTCCTTCTGCTTGGAATATTTTTTTCCAACACTTTACTTTCAGTCTGTGTAGGTCTTTTGTTCTGAGGTGGGTCTCTTGTAGGTAGCATATGTGAGGGTCCTGTTTTCTTATCCATTCAGCTACTCTATGTCTTTTAATTTGAACATTTAATCCATTTACATTTGAACTTATTATTGATAGACACTTATTCATTTTTTCCTTGTGTCTGTGTTCCTCTCTCTCACTCTTTTTCTTCATCTTCTTAAAGCAGTCCCTTTAGTATATCTTACAATGCTG
This sequence comes from Mormoops blainvillei, assembly GCA_004026545.1. NCBI lineage: Eukaryota > Metazoa > Chordata > Mammalia > Chiroptera > Mormoopidae > Mormoops > Mormoops blainvillei. The sequence continues at coordinate 448,826 of PVJD01000256.1, forward strand.
GTTTTGTTGAGGTGTATTCTTTTACCCTTCTTTTGTCTGGGAAACTCCTTATTTCGCCTTCCGTTTTAATTGAGAGCCTTGCTGGGCAGAGTGGTCTTGGTTGCAGGCCTTTGCTTTTCACCACTTGGAATATTTCTCGCAATTCTATGTATGTCATTTGCTAAATCACTCCAAGCCTCTATGCTTCAGTTTCCTCATCGGCAGCATGATGCTCTCAATGTTTCTTTCCAGTCTAATATGCTATAATTCTATGAACATGACTTTAAATAAAATAAGCAACCAAATAGCAGAAACAAGGGGATTACTAATCACTTTGAGGTATGATAATATCCTTATCTAATGCAGTATTTTTTCTGTAATTTCAGGATGACATTGCTTTTCACAATTACTAAAACTTGCCAAATGGGTAAAAAAGGAAACCGATATGTTGTGATACTATAGCCACAAAAATGCTTTGTTGAGCTGAAAATAAAAAAATTTTTTTAAATAAAGAATACTTATTTACTTAGCATTATATTATTCACAGGTGGGTTTTGCTTTGTTTTGTTTTATTTGTGGGTTTCTTATTAAATCTCATGTAAATGTTCTAAATTGAGTATCAGTTATTTCTACACCAATAAAAAGAGTAAGAAGATGCTTAGGCTACTTATAGAATTTTTTATTAAACTAAACAAAGAATATGTACTCTATTAAATTTTATATTATATATTTAAAAAGAGAAATTGATCATTTCTATCTTCTTTAGAAAAAATTCAATCATATTTTCTGTTCTTTGCATGCAAATTTCATTTCACCAAGATTTAAAAAGTTAGTAATGCACCTAGTATCCACTAAAGCAAATTTTTAAAATAATTACAATTACTTTCTTCATTCTCTCACCTTCAGTTATCATCCACTGTCTTTTTCATATGTACTAGCAATACGCCTGTTGACTACACAACTGACCAGCTAGAATGGACAATACAGAGACCAGCGCACACAGGACACACAACATGACAAAAGGAAATGAGTTAGGCCATACCTGGGTTATTATTAACATTACTTTTGGGTGGTTTCTGAACTGGTTTGGGAAGCGTAGATTCGGCCAAAGCTTTATTAGCAACAGCTTGTTGGGCCTTCTTGATACTGCTCCCTTCCGATTCCCATGTCTGCTCACCAAGACTCAGCTGTACTGAGAACATCTTAGAAAAAAATAAAGAGAAAGAAAAAAATTAAAATTCTTCAGAAAATCAAATGTGCTGAGAGACAAACAGATACACCATAGAATCAACATTTTAGAGTTAGAGGTGACTACAGATCCTTTGCAACAAAATCCTATTCTACCTCATGAAAGAACTTTAAAAGATTGTGCCAAATTCTGTTCTGTCCTATCCAAATGTTTAAAGGCATATATGTACATTTTGGGTAGAGTAAATCAAGAAGAAATCACTTCCCTTAGAATTACATTGTTAATGCCATTCAAACAGTCCTCAAAATAGTGGAATAAGTACAAAGAGTTAAGAGAAACTGTAAGAGAATCCAAAAGGCCTTGTCTCTGTAACACTTTATAAAATCAAATTCCTTAAACTTCATACTTAGCATGATCAAGTCAATGCGTCAGATAATCCTAACAAATATTATGTCACCAAGACATTCTCAATCTTCCACAACCAACATTTAACCAGTCACCAAAATCTGTCCATTTTAACCTCATAAATATTTCTCAAACCTCTCTTCTATTTGCCAGTGACACTGTGTTGGGAGTTAAATCTTTCATCATCTTTAGCTCAAACATAATGATCTCCCAACTGACTAAACTATCTTCCTAAAAGTCAAATCCAACTGCACCACCTGAATGAAGAGCAGGTTAAAAGCCTTCAATCATTCATGTCTAGCCTGGCACAAAGGTTCCACCCGCCCATCTTCACTTCATACCCACCTTCCGCCTTGCACAGCCTAAATTTCCATTCAGACCCTATTTCCATGTGAACCCCAAACCTACTGTTTACCTTGAAAATTTAGAATCAAGTTACAGGATACACACAAAATCCACTATTTTACTCCACATATAGCTTAGTACTCTCTAGGAATACAAAGTATTAACCCAAAGTACTTATTAATTGTAAAGAAATAAATGGTTCTTTGCGGGAAGGACACCAGGGGGGAATAAAACTAAAGTGATTAAATCATCAATAATAACAAACTGACATCATGAACCTCCTGATATGACCCAATGAGAAGCTGTAAAATTCTTGACCAAAAATTTTAACCTGTATTAAATCCCAGGGAAACAATCAGACTGAGGTAGATGATGGTATGTTCTATAAGACAAGTGGGCCTAACACTTCAATAATGACAATGTCATGAGAGGAAAAAACAAAAGAATAATAGCTATTACAATGAAAGGATGTTAAAGAAACATGAAACCACATGATAAATTACAATGTATGAACCTTAATCGGATTTGTACTGGGAAGACAAAAATAGTAGAAAAGGTATTTAGAGAGCAATGTAGGAAGTTTGACTGTGGACCAGGACCTATAGGGTATGCAAAAGTAGGTTTGCACTTATAAGCACACGAAACACAGTTCATTGTTGTATTATTATTTATTAATTATTGTATTATTTCCTATCTGAACAACTGTAAACCTACTTTTCCCCACCCTGTATTAAATTTCTTGAATGATGATACAGGTCAAAGTCAAATTTCTTGAGTGATGATACAGAATTGTGGTTATATGTAGAAGAATGTGTCTGGGCTGACAAGATAAATAAGAATATAATGGTGAAATGTCATGATAGTTAAAATTTATTTCTAAGTTTTTCAAGGAAAAAATATATGTCTATGTACAAGGAGCAAGAAATAAAGTAAATGCATTAAAAAGATTAATGATTAGTAAATCAGAAAGAAACTTTCCATTTTTCATGTAGGTTTTCAGTTCTTCAAAAAACAGAATTGGAAAATACTTACAATCATTTGAAATTCAAAATATGTGCATATCTGTTAAAAGTCATTAATTTTTATTTTATTCTCAGTTCAAAATATATACCTAAAACATATCTTGAATACAATTACCTAATTTTAAAACATTTTATCAATGACTAGCTCTTTTTTTTTTTTAATTATAGTGTTTAACAAAGAGCTCTGTCACAAAGGTTTTCTCCTCCATTCTCCTCCTAATCCCCAAATCAGTTACAGTCCAGAATGCTGCATCCATTATTCTTCCACTATTCAGGTTCAAAACCTCAATAACCTCTTTGTTTACCCTTGCCTTCCTAAGACTTATTTAACATCTCAAAACTTCCTTGTAATCTCTATTGTCACCACCGAGTCTCAGGCCCCTCCAAACTCAGGCTCAGAATACTTCATTTACCTCCTGCCTCCTATCTTCCATACCTCACCATTTTCCAAGTCTTATAGGCCAGACACCTTTGAGCAGTCTTCTTTGTCTCCTCTGTTTTTCCCTCCACTCTGTCCTGCATCTAATTATAAAACTACTGATTCACCTTCAAAAATGTTTTTCATATCTGGCCTCCTTTCTTTATACTCCTTACCAATGTCTTAGTGGAGAATATCAGTATCTTTCCCCTAAACTACTGAAAGATCATTCTAACATCATTCTCTTAACATAATATTTCCCACTCAAACTCTCCTTCTTACCACCATCAACAAGAACATTTTATAAAATACAAATGTTTCCCAGTCAATCCTCTGTTTTTCTGAAACCTATTAAGAATCCCACCACATTGTACACCTAAAACTAATACAATATTACATGTCAATTACATCTCAAACTGGAGGAGGGAAAAAGAATCCTACTACATTAAAAATTTAATAATTTCAAAAAAATTTAATAATTTCAAGTAGAAATCCTGAAACGCACTATGCATTTAAGCCGTAGCTCCACCATTTACTATGTGCAACGTTAGGGAAGTTATTTATTCTTTCTCTGCTTTCTTACTTCTTTAGTGAAATGGGGCTAATAAAAATACAAATGTGAAAATTAAAACAAAATGGTGTAAATGACTCCATTTAAAAGGTATAGGTAGTCAAACAGGATTAAAAAAAGCAAAATCCAACTCTGCTACCTATAAGTACTGGACTTCACATATAAAGTTACATATAGATTAAAAGCAATGGGATAGAAAAAAGATATTAACATAAATTGATAAAAAAATCAGAATAACTACATTAATGTCAGACAAAGCAGATTTCAGAGCAAAGACTATTACCAGTGATAACAAAGGTCATTTCGTAAGAATAAAGGGGCCAGTTAATCAAGACATACTAATATTAAATATTTAGGCAACTAATAACACAGCTTCAAAATCTATGAAGCAAAGCTCTTCCCTTTTGTGACCACCACAAAGCACAAGGGGCCAAAATGAAGTTCAATACCTTTGTGACTTCTGACCAAAGCAAGAACCGCAAAAGCCTTTGCAGCGCACCTTCCCACGTTCCAAAGAGCTGAGACAGAATCCAGGCCCATCCGAAAGGATACTGGAGTTCAGGCTGCGCAAGGACACTGCAAAGGGCAGCAAACTGACAAAGTAGTCCAGGTCTACAGGAAGAAATATGCCATCTACACTTGAAGAGTGCAGCAGGAGAAAGCTAATGGGAAAAAGGTTCATGTGAGCATTCGCCCCAGCAAGGTATTCATCACTAGACTAAAGCTGGACAAGGATCGCAAAAATATCCTCGGAGAGAAAGCCAAATCTTGCCAAGTAGAAAATGAAAAGGGCAAATACAAGAAAGAAACCATTGAGAAGATGCAGGAATACAGTAATCTTATATACAGCTTTCCTTATAAACTGATAAAACGAAAAAAAATCTAAGAAACAAAAACTAATATAACTGTGAAGAGAAAATCCACAATGAAAGTCAGAGATTCAATACCCTCTCTCAATAGCTGATCTAACAACTACCAAGCAGACAATCTCAAAGAATGTAGTAGACTTGAACACTCAATGAACATAACCTGAATGATATTTTTACAACACTCTACACAAAAGAACAAAATATACATGAGTCCTCAATTCCCCATAAAACATTTACCAGTTTCTGGCACTAACTGCCTATACAAGAAAAGAAGCAAGATATCAAATTAGTTAATTTCAGCTTCCATCTTAAGAAACTGGGGGGAGAAAAAGAGCAAATTAAATCTGAAGTACACAGAAAAAATAAATTAATAAAGATAAAAGTAAAGATTAAAACAAAAAAACAGAAAAATAGAGGAAAAAGATGAATAAAACCAAAAACTGCTTTTTTGTTTTGCAAAGATCAATGAAATTGGTAAACCTCTCGCCAGAAAAATCATGAAAAAAAGAGAAGACACAAATTACCAATATCTGGAATAAGAGGGGTGACATCACTACAGTCATTTTTTTAAAAGATATTTTAAATTTATTTTATTATTTTTAGAGATAGGGGAAGGGAGGGAGAGAGAGAGAAAGATCAATGTGTGGTTGCCTCTCACACCCCCCCTACTGGGGACCTGACCCGCAACCCAGGCATGTGCCCTGACTGGGGAATCTAACCAGCGACCCTCTGGTTTGCAGGCCGTCACTCAATCCACTGAGCTATACCATCTATGACTATAGATTCTTAAAAGTATTAAAAAGATAACAAGGGAATATTTCCTAACAACTTTATGACAATAAGCTCAACAACCTAAGTTCCTTGAAAGGCACAAATTACTAAAGCTCATTCAGGAAGAAATATTGTAGATAACCCCAAAAGCCCTATATATGTCAAAGAAAATAAATATGTAGTTAAAACTCTTTCCACAAAGAAAACTCCAGGCCCAGATGGTTTCCATGATAAATTCCAGCAAATATCTAAGGAAGAAATAATACTAATTTAATTTACACAAACTCTTCTAAAAATTGAAGAAGGAACACTCCCCAACTTATTTATGAAGCCAACATTACCTTGATACCAAAAACTATAGAGTATGATACTACTAAAGAAAGCAAGATAAACAAATCTCTCATAAAGCTGAACATAAAAATCCTTAACAAAATATTAACAAATGGAATACCTCAATATAGAAATGAGATAACACTGTAACCCAGTGCTTTATTCTAGGAACACAAGGGTTGTTTCTATATTTGAGAATCAATGTAATTGATATCAAAAGATTAAAAACAAAACCATACAACCATCTCAATCAACATAGAGCCATATGACAAAAGTCAACATCTACTCAGGTTAAAAATTCTCAGGAAATGATAAATATAAAAGAATTTCCTAAATCTCTTAAAAGGTATCTAGAAAAAAAGCTACATCTAATATCACAATTAATGGAGGGAAAATTTAAATGATTGCCCATTAGAGATCAGGAACAAGTTAAGAGATATCGGCTCCCATGACTTCTATTCAACACTGCACTGTACACATTTTAGCCAATGTAATTAGGGAAGAATAAATAATGAACATTGTGACTGGAAAGTAAGATTTAAAATTGTCTTTACTCACAAACGGCATGTGGAACACCCAACAGAATATTTTTTTTGTAAAAGCTATTAGAACTGATATGTGAGTTTAACAAGATTGCAGGATACTAGATCAGTAAATAAAAACCAGTGTATTTTTATAGACCAGCAGTGACTAACAGAAATAGAAATTAAAATATAAAAAACAATACCACTTACAATAGCATCAAAACTATGAAATACTAAGGATAAACCTAAAAGATGTAAAATACGTATTCGATGAAAACTACAAAACATTGTTGATAGAAATTAAAGAGTAAATAAATGAGATACACTCTGCTGGTGGGTTGGAAGAGTCCATTTTTCTAACATGTTAATTTTCAACAAATTGAGCTATAAATCCATGTCAATTCTATTCACACTCCCAGCAGGGTGTTTTACAGGATGGACAAGCTCACTTTAAAATTCATATGAAAATGCAAAGGATGGGAAATAGCTAAAACAATTCTGAAAAAGGACAAAATTAGAGAGCTAATACTATGAGACTTCAAGAGTTATAAAGCTACAGTAATAAAAACAGCATAGCGTTTGCATAAAGATAGGAAAATAGATCAACAGAAGAGTCCATAAACAGACAAACACATATACAGACAGCTGATTTTTGACAACGGGGTAAAGGCAATGCAGTGGAAACAGAATCATCGATTCAAGAATTACAGGTATGCAAAAAATAATAATAATAATAAACCTGTTCCATATCTCACATCACATACAAAAATTAATTTACAATCTCAATCAGACCTAAATGTTAAGACGAATGTCAAACCTAAAACTATGAAACATCTACAAGATAGCATAGAAGAAAATCTTATAATCTTTGATTGAGAAAGTGATGACACAAAGATTTCATAGATATGACACCAAAAGTACAATCTACATGAGAACAAATGGATGTCAAAATTCATTAAAATTAACAGCTGTTCCTCAAAGACACTGTTAAAAAAAGAAAAAGATAAACTCTGATTGGTGTAGCTCAATGGGTTGGACATCGTCCTACTGCTGGTTAAATTCGTAGACAGGGCACATGCCTCGGTTGCCAGCCAGGTCCCAGGTTGGGGGTGTGCAAGAGGTGACCGATGGATGTTTCTCTTCCTCTTTTTCCCTCCCTTCCTCTCTCTACAAAAATAAAGTCTTTAAAAAGAAAAGATAAGGTTTAGACTAGGAGGAAATATTTGCCAAGCATATCTAATAAAGGACTTGTATCCAGAATCCACAGAGTGAAATCACGGAAGATGGCAGAGGAGAAAGCTCTGTGCAGGAACAGTGCCTGTCCTATATACCACTAACGAGCAATGATAAAATTACCTGGATACCTCCATCATCAACGTAATTGCTAAGAATTTACAAATCATCACGCCATTATACCACATGGGAACAGATACTGTATTTCTCAAACTAAAGATGAGAAAACAGAGACTCTAAATTAGCTGCTCAAGGCCACACAAGCTGGATGATGTAGGGCAAAGATCAGGCCTGGCAAATCCAGCAGGGATTTTTTTTAAGGAAAGACTGCTTGGCTTCAAGGTCCTGGGTGATAACATCTCCCTCACAGGTTATCTATCCCAAAGGAAACCTTCTCAAAGTGCCAGTACAACATAGCATTCTTTTTTTTTAAAAGACAGATTATTTATTTACTTACTTACTTACTTATTTTTAGCAGGGAAGAGAGGGAGAAAGAGAGGGAGAGAAACATCAATGTGTGGTTGCCTCTCATGCACCCCCCATAGGGGACCTGGTCTGCAACCCAGGCATGTGCCCTTGACTGGGAATCCAACTGGCGACCACTTGGTTCGCAGGTTGGCACTCAATCCACTGAGCTACATCAGCCAGGGCTAACAGAGCATTCTTAACACTTAGTCACGTATGCTGACAACTTATCAAAACAGGGAAATAAAGAAAAAAAAGGAAAATGCTATTTTATGTTATTGTGGGCTCTCTTACTTATACCCTACATAACAATGGCCTGCTTTTCAGATTTGAGGAAATCAAAACAACAATCCACAGAAAAAAGTAAAAGAGCTGTGTTGAAGTACCTAGGAAATACAGCAATGTCAAAATAGTTCCCATTAACATAAGGTGTAAGAATTACTTTAGAGTTCCATTTAAACGTGAACAGAAAACGAAAAGGGGACAAGCATTAAAATAATTATTTTTATTTAATAGTCACATATTGAAAGCTGCCATTAGGTTGTTCCGATTCTGGAAGGTTCAATGGACGAAAGAGGAACGCACATAAACTAAGCTAGGTCACCACTTCCCAAACAAGAATGTGGACCACAGCGAGTCTCTGTGGCCTGCTTTCACCACTACAAACACGGCCCATTAGAAGGGGAAATTGATTTCATAGAAAAAAGGAAAAGGAGGGAAAGAGAAGCAGGAGGAATGACCTGGAATAGGTGAGAGAGGATGGGATCTAGTACAGAAATAATGGGGCTGGCTACTCTACAGGTAGTTCATCGTAATTCAGAAGGGAAGGCCAAATTTGGATTTAGGTTTGGATGCTGCCAAGAGGAGCAAGACAGCTGAAGGCACTTACAAGGCATATGGAATTTAAGCTGGACAAGGAACCAGATCAGCCAGGGCTGAGGAAAGTCAGAATGGTAAACAGGTAGTAGAATCGATGGATCTGTGGTATGGGAGGGTTACCAAAGCCAAATTAGTAGAGAGGATGGACTAGAAAGTTAGGAGGTATTAGACAGAGATGAATGCTTAACATTAAAAAATCATGGAGGTCTTGCCCTGGCTGATGTGGCTTAGTTGGTTAGAGCATTGTCCCATAACTGATAGGTCGCAGGTTTGATTCCCAGTCAGGGTACCCATCCAGGCTGCATGTTCAATCCCCAGCCAGGGCACCCATGAGAAGGCAAGCAATCAATGTTTCTGTTTCTCTGTTTCTCTGTTTCTCTCTCTGTTTCTCTCTCTCTCTCTCACTCTCTCTCTCTCTCTCTCTCTCTCTCTCTAAGGAATGAAAAAATGTCCTTAGGTGAGATTTTTTTTTAAATCATGGAGGTCTTACAACAATTGGTAATGATAACGTCAAGAAAGTGACACAAGAATGAGTGGAAGATACCTGGAATTGTGCAAAGAAAGTGGTAAGCATGTTGGAACGATCATCTATATAGACAGTAAAATCACCAAAAATTAAGCAGGATGACTGTTAAAGTGAAAGTGAGCCAGGAGAAATGTGATGGAATCACCCAGAGGCTAATGACAACTATGAGAGGATAGGGGACAGGGGAGGTGTGAAGTCAGTCTATTATGAAATTCAAAGTGGAGAGAGGAGGGGTCTCCAGGAGGAATACATGGATTTGGCAATGAGGAGGAAACAGCACATATACTAAAGTAACCATAAAAAACAGAAAATAAATCTTATATAATCACCTCTAAAAAAGCTCAGTCTATGTTGGTTAACAGTAATGACCAACACATACCATTGTACAGGAATGACACAACTGAGAAAGCTGTAGGGTCCTGCTGGAGGCCCAGTGGAGGGATCAGAGAAGTTTCACAGAGGGTTGGAAGGTGTGATATGTAAGCTGGGTATTTAAAAATGAGTAAGAGCAAAAGGACCTTCCTGGCAGAGAGACACTACTACACAGGCAGTCAAAGAGATGTGAAAAAAACATGAACCATTCTAAGAAATGCAAACAATTCAACATGATTAAGGACAGAAGAGAATGAGTATGAAATGGGTAAGAATTAATGGGTATTAAAGAAGAAATATGACTATACAGGTAGACTGAGGCCATAACCTTTTTCCCTGCACAAAAGACATTACAGACAAACTGTTGCCCGGAAATCCTTCGTAAAAGCCTCTAACAGAAAACAAAATTGATGGATTTTAATTTCATCTTATTTTCCTTCTTTAAAGGAGGTGCTAGAAAACAATTAAATAGCCCAATGGCTAGTTGCTTTACAAAGGTTAAACTTTACAAAGATTTACTTTTACAGAACCTACTGCTTCCACATTATATACAAAAACTGATGATCATTATCATAATCTTCTAGATTAATCAATATCCAAGATTTAAGAAATTTATGCACAACTGAGATTTTTTAAAGCAGATGAATTGAGCTCAAACATAAATGCATTAGTTACAGATTTCTTTGTAACATGTATTTTGTAACATGCTTTCATAAGCACGTCTATAAGGCTATATATAAATATAAGTTGCTTTTCCATTTAAAAGAACAACATTGCAAGAGACTGCACAGATAATAACTATACTGGTTACAGAATTTTTATAAATAGTGAATCTCAGAATTAATGGAAAAGAGGTCTCACTAGATAACCATTGCTATACTTGCATTTTTACCATAGTGGTTATGATTTAAGGGAAAGAGTATTATACTTGGAAACCAAAGAACAATCCAAATGTTGGCACAGGCATTTATGAACTATTAAGCAAGTCACTTAACTTTTCTGTGCCTGAATTTCTTAATTTACAAAAAGAAAAAAATTCATATCTCATGTGATTTTGTGAAGCATTGTTGAGTTTTGTAAACCATAATAAGCGACAAAATTGTCTAGTTAAAAACTTGAAGATATTTTTCATATAGAACTAAGAGTCTTCGAGCCATTGGCTACCCCCTCCCCCAAAATGAAGCACATTTACAATCTGAGATGGTAAATCTGATACTTTCATAAGCATGTCTCACCACCTCTCTTCATAACCTTACCTTCGAATGAGCAGGCCCTCTTTCTTTCAGAAGTTTATACTGGGGTTGGACTCTATTGAAACGGGCTAACTCATTTACCAGACACATTGGAGTTTTCTCTTTGAGGTTTGCCATTTTATCTTGGAGAGAAGCTGTAAATAAAAAGGCTGTAAAGTTTTTGTCACTCTTGACTTTACAAAATGGAAGTAAAGCTAAATTTGACTCTTTTAGCTTGAAGTCAGATTGTAATTTGGACTAAATTATTTTCATAAATTTTATATTTAAAAAATCAAACCATCTAATGTCTTCTATTACATGCAGTAGAAATATGTATCACATTTTAAACAACAAATTAAGGTAACTTTTCCCTAAGAACCTAAGTTCCTCTTTATACATGTATGTTAACAGCATGCTTAAAGATTTTAAAATAATATAAGATTATAATTTCTACCTTATCTTATAACTTTCCTTTCCTCTTAAAAAATTTTACCATGAACACATAATTCTCCTGATTCTTATTACTATAAAACTCAATTTTTTCTACCTTTTCTATCCATTGATCTTATATTTTTCCTTCTCATTTTAAGGCAGGATATTAATTGAAAAGCTCTAGACCTGGGAATCAAGTCCTAAATTTAAGTAGTAGCTCTTTCAACTACTATTTTAGAATCACTTCTTTTTCTGTTTTTAAACAAAATTTTTAAATTATGAGTAGAAAGAATAATTTAACAAATGCCAAACTCCTTAGCATTCAGAACTGAAATTAACATTTTCCATGTTTCCTTTAAGTCTTATTTTTTTTTTAAAAGTATTACCTTTTAGTTAAGTTCCCTTTACCTATTCTAGAAACTACTATTATATGAAGTTAGAATAAATTCCTCTGGGATATTTTAAATACATTTACATACATGTACGAATATCCATGAAAAAATACAGTTTCGATGTATGTGATTTTATAGTCACATGAATAGTAATATATCATTTTCACTACTTTCTGTATTCTTAATGTTTTTGAGATTGTAACTTAGATTCAGTACACTACTTTTAGCTGCTATATAATTTCCATTACAATATCATATCCATTTCTTAATCCACTCCCCTACTGACATTTAGTTTGTTACTAATTCTTCATTCTCACAGGTAAAAGCATGCTGCCAAACAGCACCCAGAAGGACTGTCCCCAGTTACCTTCCCCAGCAGCATAAGAATTACCATTTCCCTCATCCCTGAAAACACAGAGTGTGGTCAGGTATTTTAATTTTTGATAATCTGATATTTCACAAATTGCATCCCACTATTGTTTTTTGTTTTCCCTACTATTTTAATTTGCATCCACAGTTTACAAGTAAGGCTAATCATCCTCTGTTATTGATCATTTGGGTTTCCTCTTCTGGGAATTGCTTGTCCACCGTTCTACTGGTTGTTCTATAGATTACATTTATCAATCTTTGTTGGACTGTGCTTTTCATGCCCTAAAAAATCCTTCTCTAACCTGAAAGGTCTTAATGAATTTTACTTAAATTTACTAAGCCTTCTATTCTTTAGCTGTAAAATAAAGGTAATAAATCTATCTACTTAGCTCACTGGCACTTATGAGGTTAAGATTTTTAAGTGAGTGATATTCTAAATTCTACTGCAATTTTTACAGCTTCAGAAATTTTCCTAATACTATATTAAATTATTTTAGCCTATGTTTTCTGTCGTCACATTTAGTGACATATGTAATTGCTTTTTAGTTTTTCTTTCATCTCTCATGAGTCAGTGTGAGGACATGCAAGTGGATTACTTCCTGATCAATTAAACTGAGTTGCACTGTATAAAGAATACATTAAATGAATGGAAACAGCTGGTTTTAGGAACTTCATCTAACATTCTATAGCAAGGTTTAAGGTAGAAAACAGTATTCTTTCAACTTTTTAATACTCTTTACAGAACCAATACTTTCATGCAATAACTTGATCACAATCATTATGATTAAGAAATTACTTTATAAGAAAACTAAAAAAATACCTAATAGGGCATAAGTAAAAAGAAAGAGAATCTAAGCAACCAAATGCAGGACCAATACAGATGACAGCTGATTCTACAATTAAACCATTCCAAGGGGCTTGCAAGCCAAAAAAAGAAAAAACAAACAAACTAGTAATCTTTATTGTTTGGAACAATACAAAAAAGACAAGAGTAAGTCAAGATAATTTTGAGAAAACTTGCATTTTACTTATATTTTTGTGTATCATTCAAATAAACATTTTATAAATTATATCAGAGTCAGTCATTAGATCAAGTACAAGGTGACCTGGGGCTATAATGAATTTTGGTCCTTGTATAGCACAGCATTAAATATTTGAGTACAATAGGTAACACAGCTACCTGACTACCAAAAAAAGTAAAACAAAAAATGAAAAATTTGTTATAAAATATGAGAAAATATTAAAGTCTGGTAAGAATCAGTCAATTCTGCATAACAATGAAATAGCATTTATACTGTTACTATACAATTTTCACAACTCAGCAATGCTGCGTATTCATCTCTTACGATGGTAAAACTTCTAGGAACACTGCAAGCATAATGTGACAATTTTACAGCACGAAAAATGTTAACAGCATAGACTTTAAATATACTAAAGGAAAGTGCTAACTAATAACTTGGTATTACACTTATATTCCATTAATTTTGACTCTGCTTCATATAAACAACATGAATTCAATAAAACATTTTAATGTTGACTGAAGTTTCAAGGTGAAAGCTATGCAAAACACATGCAAGATCTCACTTTCATAAAACTTTATTAAAATCCAACTGTTTCAAGTTGGTAAATTTAAAAGTAATTAGTACTAGTTAAAATCATGTTTTACAAAATGATTAAAATTTTAAATAGCTGTTCCTCATTTAATCAGGCATCAAGAATCTTATTTTAATCAGAAATCTTATTAGTATTAATTACTTGACAGAGCTCAGTGATAAAGCAATAGCTAAAAAATAAAACCAAAATGTTTGATAAAGCATCTATAAAATTACATAACAAACTTGTCTGTAACAATTGAGATTCGTCCTGGCTGGTGTGGCTCAGTGGATTGAGCACCGGCCTGTGAACCAAAAGCTTGCTGGTTCAATTCCCAGCTGGGACACATACCCAGGTTAGGAGCCATGTCCCCCAGTTGGGGGCATGAAAGAGGCAAGAGGCACTAAACAATGTTTCTCTTGCATATCAGTGTTTCTCTCCCTCTCTTTACCCCTCCCTTCCCCTCTCTCTAAAAATAAATAAATAAATCTTTTTTTTAATGTTTAAAAATAATCAAGATTAATAAACTTAATTTATATGTCACTTTCTAGAAAAGTTCAACAGTTGAAAAAAATGAGAAATATATATGCAGTTATAGGTTTCAAGTCAACTTGGTGGCTAGAATAGCAGACGACTACTCAGAAGTAAGTAAAATTAATGATAATGGAGTTCGCGATGTAAGATTTTACTTTTCAAAGAGCAAATGCCACATAACAGTCAACAGCCTGTTTTAGATATCTCTGCCAATTATTGGTACCTATGGGATCTTGAAAAAGTACTTAAATATTGCTTTCTTGGATAGTAAAATAGAAATAATAGTTACTTTTATATTACTGGTTGATGGTATAGGTTAAACGAGATGACATAAGACACTGTTAACAATGTAAGAATGCATTACTATTCTGATTGTAATTTGTTAAAATACCATCATCAAATATGAAAATAGTGATATGGTTTTATAAACTTTTTACATGGCTTTCTAAGCTAAAATGTTCTGAGTTAAAATAGTCTGTTAAGATAAGCCAATTTGATTCATACAAATATATTTGTTAAGTCTGTATGAAACTTGTGTTATTATTTTTCCATTTGTTTATTATAAGTTGGTATTCCAAAGAAAACTTCCCAAATGTGATATAAATTACATTAAGATTTCTCATATTTTATCTTCATTGACAGGAAGTTTTTTTACATGTAACTCTCCATAATTTTGATAAGTAACATTGGTAAATAGCTATTTATAATAACAGTAATATCTGCACATTCAACGATATATAGATTATATATAGAGAGAGTAGAGTAAATCTACTCTATTTTTTGAGATAGACTCCATTCACATATCTTCATAAAATGTCCTGTACTCTCTGGTACTTGAATCTTCAAGCTATACCAAAATAATGTAGCTCACAGTTTTCAATAAACAAGAAAAACCCATTCCAAAGGAGCTCAGAGTCTAGTACAAGAAAAAACACAAACAATAAACCAATATATAAACTACAACATGGTAAGTGCCATAATGCTGCTGTTACAGGACTGCAGTAGGTGAAGGGAGGATTAAAACGTAGGTTTCAAGAGGTGGTAATTAGATAGTTAAGGAAAGAAGGAATTCACAAGTTACCAAGAGAGGAAAAGAGACAGTCCAGGGCATACGAGCAGGAGAAAGCAAGTAAAACACATCACATTCCAGCAAATGCAAGGAAGTCTATTAGCAGACTATAGAATGCATAGGAGAAAGTAGCAAAAAAAATTTTTTTGACCAAAATCCACCAAAACACCAAGTTTTCTAAGCCAGAACTAAGAGTAGTTATGTTTTGGAAGTAGTTAAGTTGCAGCCAGAGCTGTTGCCAGCAAAGTCACCATCTACCTCACCTGCCAACAGAAGAATCCGCTTCCATCCCAGGTCCCAGAAACGACTTGGACACAGTTTCTATGTCTCTTTGCTGGCTTCCCTTTCCCTATTGCCTGCTATTGGAAGAGACTCATCCTAATTCTCCAGTAAAACAAAAAGAAAGAAAAGAGTCAAGAGAGCAAAGGAATTTACCTCCCGCAGGCTCTTGCCTTCTAGAAGGAATGTGACTACCTGTCCATACCTATAGCTAAAACAAACCTTGGAACTTCAGATTAGACTATAACCTAAGGTTGTGCGTGCAAAATCACTATCCAAGGATCAGACTGCTCTATTATAAGTGTCTATCAATCAGGAAAAAATTTAAGTTCCTATCTCATATAAACACAAATATAAATTCCAGAAGTATTAAAATGCAAAACATAAAAAATATGACAAAAGTACAAGAAAACCTTGGTTAATAATCATCATAATCCTGTAACATAGAAGGCTGTTCTGGAAGATGGAAAACCTAAAAGCCATAATGGAATAAACTGACAGATTAAACAACACAGAAATGTAAAACTTCTACAAAGCAAAACACATCAAAAATGACACTAAAAGAAGTATACAAACTGGGGAAGAAATAAAACATGTGAAGAAAAACTGCTAACATCCATGAAATAGAAATATGATATAAATCAAAGTTTTTAAATCCAATAGAAAACGGGACAAACGCATGCACAATCAACTCACAAACAACACATATAACAAATGGATATAATTAAGTAAACACATCTATTCAAAAAACTGTGTAATGAAAATTTGAACTCCAGTGAAATATAATTTACTCCCTTAGACTAATAAAGATGAAAAAAGATCATAATAAGTATTGGCAAGGCTGTGGGAAAATGGGCACAAATTCTATTGATGAACACACAACAATGAAAACTTTTTGGTGGGCAATCTGGCAACACTGATTAAAGTTTCAATTACATCTATCTTTAAAGCTGCAGTTCCACATCTAAGAGTCACACTACAGGAAGACTCACATCAGACAATGACAATGTGCAATAGAAAGCCTACAAGAGCAAGAACTATAAACGAGCTAAATATTTATCCACCAATAATTGTTTAGTTAAACAAACCACAACGGTCTGTGCAGCTCCGAAAAGAAAGGGAGGTGCAGTGCTCCTGTACTGACAAAGGACAACATTACAAACGCTGAATGAAAAACAGTTGCAACAGCTTATTCTCTGATCTTATTTTTATTTTCTTTAAATCAAACATGTGCCTGTATTAAAGGGGATGTGGGACTGCCAAGGCGGGGCATCACTTTCTACTTTTAAGTAGTGCAATGTTTTACTTTGTTACAATGAATATGTATAACTTTTATAATTTAAAAATTATTTTCCAAAACCACACCAAAAGTAGGGAATGGTTTTATAAGTGTAAAAGCCTTACATTCTAATTGCTCTTGAATTTTATAAAGTCCTTCTGGTGGCATCAATTTTCTGAAAAACAGAAGATGCTTGAGGACCTGATTCAAAGCAGGTCATAAGTCAGTTACCAAAAAGTCACAGGGATGAGAAGAAGTACAGCACGGGGAACACAGTCAATACTGTAGTAACTCTGTATGATGTCAGATTGGCTCTAGACTTATAGGGGGGATCACTCTGTAAGTTATATAACTGACTATTCACTATGTTGTACACCTGAAACTATTATATTGTATGTCAACTAATTGAAAAAAAATCAGGCCACAAGACTGCTAAAACAGTGTGGCCTTACCAACATATGGTAATGGTCAGTCTTCATTTAACTTTAGCCATTCTAACACATGCTTCTCATTGTGGTTTTAATTTGCATTTCCGTAATGACTAATGATGTTGAGCATATTTTCATTTGTTTGTATGCTATCAATATATGTCCTGTAGTAAAGTGTCTATCTGAGTATTTTATCCATTTTTATTGGCTTATTTCTTTTTATTATTATTTTATTTGAAGTTCTTTATATATTCTAAATTCAACTAGTATTAATCAGGTACACATTTGGTAAAGACTTTTAGTATGTGGTGTCTCTTTTCATGCTCTTACCAGCACCTTTTGAAGAACAAACTTTAATTTTAATAATGTCTAATTTATCAATTCATTCACATAAAGATTGTGCTTTGCTTGTTTTTTCTAAGGAATAATCACCTAATTAAAATCGCAAAGGTTTTATACTAGGTTTTGTTCTAGAAGCTTTACAATTTTAGGTTGTGCATTTAGGTCTCTGAGCCATTTTTTGTTTTTTAATAAATGGTAGACTCTTTTTTCATTTTACTAATTAATCTTTATTTGTATTTTATCCAGTACCATTTAGTCCCCTTATATTCCCCCTCTCTCCAGCAATTATCACTGTTGTCCATGTCCATGAGCCCTTTTTCCTTTTTGCTCAAACCCTCCACCCCAAACCTCCCCCACCCCACTAGCTGTCATCTGCTCTCCATCTATAAGTCTGTCTCTGTTTTGCTTGTTAGTTCAGTTTGTTCATCAGATTTCACATATGAGTGAAATGGTATGGTATTTGTCTTTCTCTGACTGGTTTATTTCACTTAGCATAATGTTCTCCAGGTCCATCCATACTATTGAAAAGGATAAAATTTTCTTCTTTTTTACAGCCCAATGGAATTCCAATGTGTAAGTGTCCAAAAGCTGTTTTACCCATTTGGGTTCCTTCAGATATAAGCCCAAGAATGAGATCGCTGGGTCAAAAGGCAGATCCATTTTTAATGTTTTGAGGTATCCCCATACTGCTTTCCACAGTGGCTGCGGCAGTCTGCATTCCCACCAATAGTGCAAAAGAGGTCCCCTTTCTCCACATCTTTGCCCAGCACTTGTTTGTTGCTTTATTATGAAAGTCATTCTGAGAGGTGCGAGATGGTATCTCATTGTGGTTTTAATTTGCATTTCTTGGGATATTAGTGATACTGAACATCTTTTCACATATCTATTGATGATCTGTATGCCCTCTTTGGAGAAGTGTCTATTTAGGTCCTTAGCCCATTTTTCTTTGGGTTGGTTTTTTGGTGTTGAACTTTTTAAGTACTTTATAAATTTTTAATATTAACCCCTTATCGGCAGTATCAGCAAACATTTTCACATTCTCTGGGGTATCTTATTTTCTTGATGATTTCCTTTCCTGAGTAAAAACTTTTTAGTTTGATGTAGTCCCATTTGTTTATTTTTTTGTTTCCCTTGCCTGGGGAGACATATCAGATACAAAACTGTTATGAGCAATCTCCGAGATTTTGCTGCCTATGTTTTCTCCTACAATTTTTATGCTTTCTAGTCTAACATTTCACCTTTTCATGCATTTGAATTTATTCTTCTGTGTGGTGTAAGCAGATGGTCTAGTTTCATTTTTCTGCACATATCTATCCAATTTCCCCAACACCATTTACTGAATAAACTATCTTTAGTCCACACACGTGCTTGTTTCCTGTGTCAAATATTAATTGACTGTAAAGGTGTGGGTTTATTTCTGGGATCTGTATTTTTTTCCACTGATTTATGTATCTGGTTTTATGCCAGTACCAGGCTGTTTTTATTACTATGGCCTTGCAGTATAGTTTCGTATTAGGTAGCGTGATTCCTCTAACTCTGTTCTTCTTTCTCAGGATTACTGTTGCTATGTGGGCCTTTTATGATTCCATATAACTTTTTGAAATATTTGTTCTAGTTCTGTGAAATACATCACTGAAATCTTGATAGGAATTGCACTGAATCTATAGATTGCTTTGGTAATATGGACATTTTAATGATGTTAATTCTTCCTATCCATGAACGCAGTATGTGCTTCCGCTTATTTGTATCTTCTTCTATTTCTTTCTTCAGTGTCTTATAATTTTCTGAGTACAAGTCTTTTACATCCTTGGTTAGGTTTATTCCTATTTTATTCTTTTTTTAAAATTTACTTTTAGAGAGAGGGAAAAGGAGGAGAGGAACAGGAACATCAATCTGCAAGACACTCGGTGCCTCTCACACACCCACAACTAGCAACCTGGCCCGCAACCCAGGCATGTGCCCCGACTGGGAGTCAACCTGGTGACAGTCCACAGGCCAGCAGTCAATCAATCCACTGAGCCACACACGCCAGAGCCTATTTTATTCTTTTGAAGCAATTATGAATGGGACTGTTTCCATTTCCCTTTCTGTTAGTTCATTATTGGCATATAAAAATGCACTGATTTCTAGATATTAATTTGTATCCTGCTACTTTGCTGAATTCATTTATCAGTTCTAGTAGTTTCTTGGTGTAATCCTTGAGGTTCTCTATGTACAGTATCATGTCATCTGTAAATAATGACAGTTTTACTTCTACCTTTCCGATTTAGATGGATTTCTTCATCTTGTCTGACTGCTGTGGCTAGGACTTCCAGTACTATGTTGAATAAGAGGTAAAAGTGGACATTCCTGTCTTGTTCCCGATCTTAAGGGGAACACCTGTACGTTGAATATGATGTTGGCAGTGCATCTGTCATATATGGACTTCACTACGTTTAGGTATGTTCCCTCTATTCCCACTTTGCTGAGATTTTTTTTTATCATAAGTGGGCACTGGGTTTTACCAAAAGCTTTTTCTGCAGCTATTGATATCATCATATGGTTTTATCCTTCATTTCGTTTATGTGGTAAATCACATTTACCACGTGATTTTGGAATGTTGTACCAACCTTGCATTCCCAGAATAAATCCCACTTGATCAGGGGGTATGATCTTTTTTATGCATTGCTGTATTTGATTTGCTAATAATTTGCTGAGGATTTTAGTGTTTATGTTCATCAGGGATATTGGCCTATAGATGTCTTTGTCTAGGTTTCGAATTAGGATAATGCGGGCCTTGTAAAATGTTTTGGGAGCTTTCCCTCCTCTTGAATTTTATGGTACTGTTTGAGGACAGGTGTTAATTCCTCTTGGAATGTTTGGGAAAATTCCCCAGTGAAGCCATCTGGTCTAGGACTTTTGTTTGTTGGTGAGTTTTGATTACTGCCTCAATTTCATTAAGGGTAAGCTCTCTATTCAGATTGTCTATTCTTCCTGATTTATTTTTGGAAGATTGTATGTTTCTAGGGATTTATTTATTTCGTCCAGGTAATCCAGTTTGTTGGCACAGAATTATTCACATTTTTTATAGTCCTTTGCATTTGTTTGGTGTCAGTTGTTCTTTCTTCTTTCATTTCTGATTTTATATATTTGAGTCCTTTCTCTTTTTTTATTGATGTTCTGGTAAAAGTTTGTCAATCAGTTTATCTTTTCAAAGAACAACCTCTTGGATTCATTGATCTTTTGTATCAATTTTTAAACTCATTCATTTCTGCACTGATCTTTATTTTTCCTTTTACTCAGTTCAAGCTTTGTTTGTTTTTCTTCTTCAAGTTCCTTTAAGTATGAAGTTAGATTGTTTACTTGAGTTGTTTCTTGTTTTCTGAGAAAGGCCTGTAATGCTATGATTTCCCCTCTTAGGATTGCTTTCCCAGTGTATCGCAGATTTTGGATTGTTGTGTCCTCATTTTCATTTGTTTCAAGGTATCTTTTCATTTCATCCTTGAAACCGTTACCGACCCATTCACTGTTTCATGTTATTTAGCTTCCATTTCTTTGCTTGTTTTTCTGTGTTCTTCTTGTGATTTCTAGTTTCATAGCATTGTAGCCAGAGAATAGGCTTGATATGATTTCAATCTTCTTAAATTTATCAAGATTTGTTTTGTGTCCTAACATGTGGTCTATCCTAGAAAATGTGCCATGTGTACTTGAAATGTATGTAAATTCTACTACTTTGTAGTGAAATGCTCTGAAGATCTCGATGAAATCCATTTGATCTAGTGTGCCATTTAAGGCTACTGTTTTCTTGCTGATGTTCTGTCTGGAAGATCTAGCCATTGAGTCAATGGGATGTTAAAATCCCCAACTATGACTGTATTTCTGTCCATCTCTCCCTTTATGTCCATCAAGGTTTGTTTTACATATTTAGGCGCTCCTGTGTTGTGTGTGTAAATGTTTACTAGGGCTATATCCTCTTGTTGGAGTGGTCTTTTATCATTGCTTAGTGTTGTTTTTTGTCTCTTACTGTAGCCTTGGTTTTAAAGTCATTTGTCTAATAGAAGTACTGCTACCCAACTTTTATTTCCTTTCATTTGTATGAAATATTTATTTCCATCCCTTTACTTTTAGTTTGTATCTTCGATCTGAGATGGTTCTCTTGGAGGCAGCATATGTATGAGTCTTGTTTTCTTATCCATTCAGCTACCCTATGTCTTTTCGTTGGAGCATTTAAGCTTTTACATTTAAGGAGATTATTGATAGATATCTATTTAGTGCCATTTTATTATTAGACTATTTTTCTTTTTCCTTCCCTTTCTCTTTTTCCTCTTCTGTTTGAAGCAAGCCCATTAACATTTGTCAGGACAGGTTTGGTGTGAACAAACTCCTTTAGCTTTTTCTTATCTGGGAAGCGCCTTATTTTTCCTTCAATTTTAAATGACTGGTTTGCTGGGTAAAGTAGCCTTCGTTGTAGGTCCTTCCTCTTCATCACCTTGAATATTTCATACCACTCCTCTCTGGCCTGAAATGTTTTTGAGAAATCAGATGACAGTCTAACGGGTGCTCCCTTGTAGGTAGCTACCTTCTTTTCTCTTGTGGTTTTTAGGGTTCTCTCCTTGCCCTTAAGCCCTGTCATTTAAATTATGATGTGTCTCCATGTAGGTCTTTTTGGGTCCAACTTGTTTGGGACTCTCTGGGCTTCCTGGACTTGTGTATCTTTTTCCTTCACCAGATTAGGGAAGTTTTCAGACATTATTTCTTCCAATAGGTTCTTGATCCTTTGCCTCCTCTCTTCTTTTTGGTATTCCCATGATGCGAAAGTTGTTATGCTTTATATTGTCCAAAATCTTTCTTAAGTTTCCTCTTTTTAAAAATTTTTTTCTTTTTGCTGCTCTGCCTGAGTTTTTTTTTTTTCCCCTACCTTGTCTTCCAAAACAGATTCTATGCTCTGCTTCATCTAACCTACCATTTATTCCTTCCATTTTATTATTTATTTCAGATATTGAATTCTTTATTTCTGACTGGTCCTTTTTTGAAATGGTTTCTTATGTCTTTTTTCATGCTGTTGATTATCCTTAAAATCATTACTCTAAACTATCTGATAAATTGCTTCCTTCCATTTCTCTAGTTCTTCTGGAGAATTCTCTTATCTTCCTATGGCATCGGTTTCTTTGTTTTCCCATTTTGTCTGTTCTTTGTATTTCCTGCCTTTTTAAACTGATACTGATATAGCCTCAAGCAGTAATCAGCAGCCCAGCTTAAGCTCCACAGCTTGTGGCAGAGCAGTCCCTGATGGTGGGGCTATTGTTTCCCCTCAGGCTTATGCCACTTGGAGAGGAGTTCTCTGCCTGAGAGAGATGGCTTCTATAGTATGCAGAATGACTCGGCACCAGGATCCTGGCCACTGTTCCTTCAGTTACCTCCCCAAAGCAACCAACCCTAGGCTCTCCTCAGGGGTCTCTAGTCCTCTCTGCCCTCTCTTTGCCGGAGCCCAGGGTAGGTGACTGCAAATGAAATTTTGTGCATTGACCCTTTTATATGGCTCTCTGTGTCCCCAGCCATTTCTCCCTGGCAGACAGAAACCACAGTTTTTCACAGCCGGGTGTTATCAGTGTTCCTTTCCAGCTCTGGTGCTATAGGCTAGGGAGTCCACCTTGGGGTTCTAACCACATACTTCTCAGGGGGAACCCCCACCCCAGACACTGAAATTCACTCCAAAACTTCAGCTGCTGCCTGTAATACCTCATCCAGCCCTCTGGAGCCTCCTCCACACTCCCCACTAGTCTCGTTGTGATGAAGTGGTTTCTTCTGTCTGTCCCTGTTTATAGGGTGTCTCTCCAACTAGTATTCAATTGGTTATTGAGGATTATTTCTCTACGGTTTAGTTGTAATTCCAGATTGGCCCTGGGAAGGAACACTTACTCCTCCACCATCTTGGGTCATTCCAGCACCATTAATTTTAATATCACCTTAGAGTTAGATCTATTTTTCTGGTCCCAAGTAAATAAATGGAGGTTCCACATACCGAAGTTTTTACAGCCCTCAGAGAAGACCCTCAGCTATAAACTATGAAAATGTACTATGTTTTCATATTTTTTGTCCCATCTGCTTTTTCCTTTTTTTTTTCATCTTTACCTCCCTTTGAACTTTAAAAAAAAAAGTTTATTCATTGAATTTTGAGATAGAGAGAGGAAGGGTAAGTGGGAGGGGGAGAGACATGCAAGGAGGGAAGTAGGGAGGGAGGGAGAGAAAGAGGGAGTGAGAGAAAAATGAGAAACACTGATTTGTTGTTCCACTTACTTATATATTCACTGGTTGACACTTGTGTGTTCCCTAACCAGGGATCAAACTCACAAAGTTTCATTTAGGGGACAATGTACCAATGAAGCTACTCAACCAGGGCTGTACTGATTATTTTTTAGTATTCAATTTTATTTCCTTTATGGGCTCATAATTTATTTTTCTTTATTTTGTTTTATAGCATTTGCTCTAAAATATACAAAGCCTATCTTCGAATAAATATTATACCACTGCATGTATGGTATAAGCATCTAACAATACTATATGTCCCTTTCCCATGCCCCACTTCTTTACATTACTGACATCAGTCATTATTTCTATGCATGTGATAAGCCTCCAATTGTTATCATTCCTTTAAAGTCTATTATCTTTTGAAAAGTTTAAAAATTAAGAAAATGTCTTTCATATTTACCACATACAAGTTCTGTCCAGAAAAAGACCAACCATTGCTAATATAATGAGAATGGTATGTGTGGCATCAATTTATCTGGCAGCCAAGGAATAGATGGGAATACGTATCTGTGAACAATGACAACTTTACTGTACTAGGCAGTGGAGGCGATTGACAGCATTTAGTGAGCACGTGAGTGTGTGGCTGTCGCATTCACAATGAGCAAGTAGAGCAACAAATCTGCATCAAATTTTGCATAAATCTTGAACATTTCTCTGCGGAAACTATTCAGATGATCCAGAAGGCCGCAGCTATGCGCAACTGGTGATATGCAGCTTCATCACGATAAATTGCCCACTCATGCACTGTGTCTTGTGCAGTTTTTTGGTGAAATATCTAATCACCCAGGTGACCTGGCCCTCCTACTGCCCAGGTTTGGTGCCCTGCGGCTTCTAGCTTTTCCCAAAAATGAAATCACCTTTGAAAGGGAAGAGATTTCAGACTGTAGATGAAATTCGGGAAAATACAGCGGGACAGCTGATGGTGACTGGGAGAACTGTGTGAGGTCCTATGGTCTCTACTTTGAAGGGGATTGAGGCATCACTGTCCTATGTACAATATTTCTTGTATCTTGTGTCTTCAATAAGTGTCTCTATTTTTCATATCATGTGGCTGGATACCTTCTGGACAGACCGTATATTTTACAATTTCTTGTACTCTTCATTCCGTTCCAAAGTCCCAGAATTTCCATTTGCCAGTATTTTTCTTCTGCCTAAAGAACTTCCTTTAAGACTGCATGTAGTACAACTCTGCTGAAAATGAATTCGCTCAGATTTTGCTTTTCTCAAAAGTCACTGCCTTTGCAAATCATATATCTGAAAAGGGATTAATACCCAGAATATACAAAGAACCTTTACATCTCAACAACAAAAACATACCAATCAAAAAATGTGCAATGAACTCGAATAGGCATTTCTTCAAAGATCATATACAGTGCTGGTCAATGTGCTTCAGTTGGTTGGAGTGTTGGGCTGTAAACCGGAATTTCACAGGTTCAATTCCCAGTCAGGGCACATGTCTGAGCTGTGGGTCAGTCACTGGTTGGGGGCATGAGAGGGGCAACCAATCAATGTTTCTCTTGCATATCAATGTTTCTGTCCCTCTTTTTGTCCCTCCCTTCCCCTCTCTCTAAAAAATAAAATCTTTAAAAAGAAAAAAGGAATTCTGACACATGCTGCAGCATGAACCCTAGACATTATGCAAAGTAAAATAAGCTAATCACTATAGTACAAATACTATATGATTCCATTAAGAAAATCTTTGTTATTCTTTTCTCATTGTGCCTTTGTTTAGAATAAGTTATTATTCTCTCCTTTCCTACTTTTTTGAACAGTTTGAGAAGGATTGGTGTCGATTCTTTAAATGTTTGGTAGATCCCTGGCTGTTGTGGCTCACGTGGTTGAACACTGTCCCACAAGCTGAAAGGTCACCAATTCAATTCCTGGTCAGGGGACATGCCTGGGTTGCAGGTTTGGTGCTCTTGGGCGTGTACAGAAGGCAACCAATTGATGTTTCTCTCTCACATCGATGTTTCTCTCCCTCTCTTTTCCTCTCCCTTCTCCCCCTCTCTAAAGTTGAAAAATATTTAAAAATAAACAAACAAGTGTTTGGTAATATTTGCCAAAGAAGCCATCTGGTCCTGGACTTTTCTTCGTTTGGGAGGGAGCTTTTTCTATTACTGTTTCAATCTGTTCATTTTTTCTATTTCTTCTTGAATCAGTTACTCTACTTCTAGTAATTTGCCCCTTTCATGTAAGTTATTCAACTTTTTCCTATATTCGTTCATAGTATTCTCTTATAATCTTTTATTTATTTTTTAAGATTTTATTTCTTTTATTTTTAGACAGAGGGGAAGGGAGGGAACATCACTGTGTGGTTGCCTCTCACATGCCCCCTACTTGGGACCTGGCCCCCATCCCAGGCATGTGCCCTGACTGGGGAACTGAACCAGGGGCCCTTTGGTTCACAGGCTGACACTCAATCCACTGAGCTACACCAGCCAGGTTTTTTTTTGTTTGTTTCTTTAAGGTCAGTGATAATGTCCTCACTTTCACTTCTGGTTTCAGTTATATGCATTTTTGCTCTTTTCATATTTTGTCAGTCTAGCTCAAAGTTTGTTAATTTTGTTGGTCTTTTCAAGGACCAACTTTTGGTTTCACCAATTCTCTATACTGTATCCTATTCTCTATTTTGCTTATCTTCACTTTAATCTTTATTATTTCCTTTCTTTGTTAGTGTTAGATTTAATTTGCTCCTCTTTTCTAGTTTCCTTAAGGTGAAAAGTTAGGTTATTTGTATGAGATTCTTTTTCTTCCTTTATGTCAGCAATATTAAGTTGGTGTGCCACAAGAGTTTTTAAAACATGCAATACCTGACTATTTAGTCAGGGGCACTGACCTCTTTTTCCTTAAGACTGCCAAATAAAAAAATGACAACAGCCCTGGCTGGGTAGCTCAGTTGGCTGGAACGCTGTCCTGATATGCCAAGATTCTAGGTTTAGTTCCCAGTCAGGGCATGTACAAGAATCAAGCAATCGATGCATAAATAAGTGGAACAAATTAATGTTTCTCTCCCTTATTCTAAAATTAATAAATAAAAAAAATTTAATGACAACAACCAACACGGTAATAGTCATCTGGTGTGAATGCCCTGTCTTGAACCATAAATATATACGTCATATAATAGAGCTGCATCTTATTGGTCACATCACATAATAAGGTTGTGTCTGATTGGTTAATTCTTGGTAGTAGAAATCCTTATATACAAGCATAGGCACCTGATTTTTTTAAAAAGTCACTTGGAGTGAAAAAGGTAGGTAATTGCTATTATATTTTTTAGTAAACCAATAAAAATTATACTTTTTGTCAGATCAACAAAAAATGTATTTTCCAGTGTGCTGTAGAATGTTCATAATTAGTTTATATGTGTCATGAGATGAAAAAGGTTGGACGTAGCTACTTTATGTGTTTACTGCTATAAATTTACCACTGCTTTGGTGCATCTCATATGGTACACAATGTTTTGTTTTCATTCAACTTTTAATTATTTTCTAATTTTGCCTGTGATTTCTTCTTTGAACTGTTGATTATTTAAGAGTGTTTTGTTTAATTTCCATATAATTTGTGAGCTTTC
This sequence comes from Mormoops blainvillei, assembly GCA_004026545.1. NCBI lineage: Eukaryota > Metazoa > Chordata > Mammalia > Chiroptera > Mormoopidae > Mormoops > Mormoops blainvillei. The sequence goes on from PVJD01000256.1 coordinate 476,532, forward strand.
CAGTATTCTTTCTGTTTCTTTAGCTTCACTCTCCTTTGAAGGAAGAAAAAACTTCGTATGTCTTCAATCTTATTAAAATGTATTGAAACTTGTTTTGTGGTTTTACATATGGTCTATTCCGGGAGAAAGGCTCATGTACACTTGAGAAGAATGTGTATTCTGCTGTTGCTGAGTGTTTTCACATACGTTTGTTAAGTCTAATTAGTTTATATTGTTGTTCAAGTCCTCTTTCCTTATTGATCTTCTGTCTAGATGTTCTATCCCTTATTACAGCTGAAGTAAGCATTTTAGTTTTTGACTGGATGACAAAACCCATAAATTTTACATTGTTGGGTTAGGAATTGTGTTGTATTCTTCTAAATAGTGTCAGGCTTTGTTCTTGTACAGAGTTTCATTACTTGGGATCACCTGGAGCCTTCTGAGGACTCTTCCCCAACGCACTGTGTACAACACTACACGGTCTTTACAAGGTGTGTATAGTGGAAACGCAAAATATTCCCAGCATTCTGTGAGCTCTGGAAATAGTTTTCTTACTGTTTTCCAGTAGTTCTTTCCCTGGTTTTGAGGAGGTCTTGTCATCATCTACAGATGAAAACTCAGCCAAAGGCTGAAGGAGAACCCTCTGCAGATCTCCAGAATGCATACACACTTGAGTGCACTCTTCCACTTTAATATATGCTCAATATATCTGTCCCCTACAGCTCCCTTCTCTCTGGTACTCTGCCCTGCAATTCTAACCACCTTGGTCTTCCCAAACTCTTATCTGTGTCCCTACCACAACAATACTGGGCTCTGCTCTGGTATCTCCTCCTTGCACGGCAGCCTGTAAAACACCTCTAGGCTCTCCAGTAAACTGGTGGGACGCAAGGGCTCATTCCACTTGTTTCCACTCTCAGGGATCACAGTCCGGTGCCACCTGTGATCTAATGTCTGAAAACCACTCTGTACATATTTATATGTTCTCAAGTTGTTATAAAAGGACGGTATATGTTATTGCTGCAGAACAAGTTACCCCTAAGAATTTCTGAGGTTCAGCAACCAAGGAGCAGCTTAGCTGGGTGGTTCTGGCTCAGGATTTCTCATGAGGTTGCAGTCAAGGTGTTTGTGGGCCAGTAGTCTAGGGCTGGAAGCCTGACAAGGGCCAGGAGATCTGCTTCAAAGAGGGCTCAGTCACACACTATAGGTTAGAGGCCTTGGTTCCCTGTTAGCTGTTGGCAGGCGGTCTCAATTCCTCACCACACAGGGATCTCCACAGGGCTTCCACAACATGGCAGCTAATCACTCTCAGAGTAATTTACCAGTCTTTCAATCCTCTAACTGTAGACTGCATCCTATGGCTTCAAGACAGATGAGCAGACCAAAACTAAACATTTGCCTTTGTTACCTTAATTACTCCTCACGACAAACCTGTGAGATAGGAATCATTACCCCTTAAATTCTAGGCCTTTGTTTCTTAAGGCTCATAAGGGTTTATACACTTTATGGTATATCATGGTGCAGCTTTATTCTCCCAGTGTAACAAATACCTGGCTCCCTTGTGCACTATAGGGGACACTAAAATTCTTTTTTGTCTTGTCTGTCCTCACATCCCACTTGAGTCAGGTCTGAAAGCTTCCTCTTAGCATCTGTGTTCCCAGTACCTATTACCAAACTTCTTTAAAAGAAGCCATTTAAACCTCTTTTATTTTTTTTAACTTTTAGTACTTTTTGTTTGTTTGTTTTTAAAGAAAGAGGAAGGGAGGGGGAGGGGAAGAGGGAGAGAAACATCGATGCACAAGAGAAACACTGATCAGTTGCCTCTCACAAACCCCCAACCAAGGACCTGGTCCACAATCCAGGCAAGTGCCCCGACCAGGAATCGAACCGGTGACCCTTCGGTTTGCAGAAGGATGCCCAACACACTAAGCCACGACAGTCAGGGCTAGTTATTTGTTTGTTTGTTTGTTTAATCCTCTGCTCTGGGCTCTCCCAATGCTAGAGCTACCTAATATAGACTTCCAAACCCCTTAGGACACATTCCCTGTCCAGTGTGCCTAACCAACTAATTCCCAAAAATCTGCCCCACGTCAGCCACTTGTTTTAACGTATTATTTCAGGGCACATGTGTCTTCTTAATTTTTATTTGCTACAACTTCATGTTAAGATGGATTGCCTCTCCCTGGGGGCTTATAATCAATCAAGGAGAAAGGTCAAAACTATACCAAACTCCTATATTTTTTCATTAGTTATTTATTAAATAATGAATAAAAATATATAAATCAATGATTATAAATATTAGCTCAGAAAATTCTCAAGGGGAGTATAATCAAAAAGAATTTTATTTACACATTAAAGAAGATACCAGTGGACACATATAAGCAATTCACAAAAGACAAAGCCAAAAGAAACAATAAAAGCAAAATAGGAATACAAATTAAAATAACACTTTTTGTCAGGCAGATTGGCTAACATTAAAAATTTTTCAAGGATGTAAGGAAACAAGCATTCTAATAAATTTCTAGTAGATATAATTTTGTATTTTTGGCATTTATGCATTAAATGTCTTTAAAATCTACATACCCCTTTGACTAGTATTTTCATTTCTAGTAATTAATTACAAGAAAATAATGGACAAAGGAACACACATGTATGTAAAAGATGTCTCACCATGGTACTAACTATAATATAAAATCTGTCCAACAATAAGGGTTTGACTAAATAAATTTTAGTACTTCCAAGCTATGATTATTAAGTCAATTGAGAATATTAGGTGTTGTATAATCTCAGTTTTTTTTTTAAATAACACATATTCACACAAAAACATACCTGCATAGAAAAATATCTAGACGTACACACCCCAAAATATTAGCAGTGATTATGTCTGTAAAAGAATAGTGGAATTATTTGTGACTTTTTTGTTTTGTTTATTTGTACACCTAACTTTTCTACATGAGTTGCACATGGATAACAAGGCACATTCCTAAAAGATAAAAGTAAAACTGAGAAACACAATTTAAAGGCAGAAGTGCCATTATTCTAACAGAACATGAACGTTCCCAAGTTGCCTAATAATAATAATGCCAGGCAGGATTAACATAAAAGAATCAAATAGCTTAGTATTCAATAACCAAAGTTTTAATTAGTTCTAGGAACATACTTGGAGGAATTTGTTAGTACTATTCAGGCATTTTAGGACAGCAAAGTAACCTCCCAAATAAAAATTTAGTACTAATCCTAAAGAAAGTGTTGAAAATCACATAGTAAAAAATTCAACTGCTTCGAGTGGAGTGTCAGCTTCAATAGCCTTTTGTCATTTATCTCAAGAATCCTCACTCTAAAGGGGAAGCAGTCACCAAGAAAATGAGCGAACATAAAAATCACTCAGAAGTTGAAGAATTCAATGTGACTTCAGGTTTGGCTGAAGAGACAGTCTTCTCTATAACTTCTATAATCCAAATAAAGTTAACTTTTCCCCTCAGACTTGAACATTCTGGGGGGATAAAACTTAGTCAATAAAAAGAGAGGGTCCTGAAGGTCTATGAAGCAGGTATGCACATCTGCAGGCACTACAGACAATGTCTAACCAAAGCCCAGGGACCCGTTGGTGGTCATGCAGAATGTTGCTTAATAATTATTCACAATGCCTGGCTCAACATGACAGGTAGCACACAGTAAATCCTGAGTAGGACTCATCTCTGAACTACATTTTCGGTGACATCGACTGGCATAAAATGATCATTTCCATCTGTCTACAGCAGAATATATAAAACAGACTATTCCAATCGGGCCCATATAATTAATGGCAGGTATCCATACGGTCGTTCAGAGGCAACTTTACATGGTCAGCACAGTTTCTAAGTCATATCTCATAAAGGTCCGTGAAAGCACCCAATGGGAATTTACAGCCACTGTGAACGTACAGGAAGCACTAAGCACAGTATAGCTTTGGGATGCCTTTAAACTGATATTAGTGATATCTTTGATGAAAGCAGTATTTGTTGCCCTAGAAAATTTTCTAGCGCAAGCAGAGAATCAAAGAACAACTTTGCTTAAGGGAGAGATTTTACATTAATGGCATTTATGTAAAGCAGTCACCATGTAATACCAAAATTGACAACCCAATTATGTGGCTATTGTTGAAAAGAATGCAGATCTCCCTGCTCTCATGACAATCCTAGAACCACTCATTCACTCATTCAGCAAATACACTGAAACCATACAGGACAAGAACTATTCTAGGACCTGGCAATACAAGAGTAAAGCAAGGTCACTGCCTTCATGGAACATTCACCTAATATACATATAAAGAAATATACGATAAACAGACATTAAACAAATAATCACATGTTTAAATATCATGGAAATGCCAGGGTAGTTAATAAAATAGCAGTCAGAGCGCTATGAGAGCAAACACCAGGCCTGTGAAGTGAGCCAAGCACAGGAAGGTGGAGAGGTCCAGGCAGGGTAATCTGTGCAAAGCCCCTGCGGCTGGGCAGACCTTGCCCAGTCTAGGAACTGAAACAGTCTCGTGCAACTGAAACATTCTGATTGCTTCCTGTGCACATAAATCTGAGATATATAAAGATATCCAAGTTAAGAAATCAAGTTAGTAACTGCCACATGACTCTGGAGCTCAGAAAAGAGGTCTAGGCCAGGAATAAACTTTTAAGTCATTAGAGATGATGTATGATGCCCAAGAACTGGAGATTTCTTAGGCAAGGTAAGCTGGATGGAGGGCAGGGGTGTATTACTTCCTCAATCACACACAAAAAAATTACTTCTTGCAACCAAATTTTGCAATGAAATTAAACTTTTTTTGATTTGCAAATGTGAGATAAAACAAAGTATTTTCTAATATTATAGTTATGATACAATGCCCAATTTGTTCAGGAAGGATAAGACTAGATGTATAAAGTTCTTGGAGAAATGCCAAGACCTAAAAAAAAATATTACTTTCAGTGAGTCTAAGGCATTCTATGCTTTAATTTATTTAGCAGAGCATTCCTTCTAGCCTTTCCCAGTGCCCTAGAAAAGGAACCCTTTTTAAATACACTGATACAACTACTTCACAAGATTTGTCACTAGAAACGCTTTCAATCTGCAGAGCTGCCACCTACTGAAGACAGGTCACGACTGTCAGCATTGTGAACATACCAACAAGTCCTGGACGGATGGGCTATCAAAAAAACCAGCAGCCCTGGCTGATGTGGCACAGCGGATTTAGCACCGGCCTGTGAACCAAAGGTTTGCCAGTTCAATTCCCAGTCCAGGCACATGCCTGGGTTGCGGACCAGGTCCCCAGTGGGAGGTATGTGAGAGGTAACCACATAGTGATGTTTCTCTTCCTCTCTTTCTCCCTCCCTTCCTCTCTCTCTAAAAAATAAATAAATATAAATCTTAAAAAAAAAAAGAACCACCAAACCTGCTCTGAATGCTCAAAGTTCTTGAAAGTTATCACCATTCAGGATTATCACTATAATCCAAAACAACCTGCCCTGCACAGTCTCCTATAAAGAACAGATAGCATGTAATTGCTCTATAAAGCAGTCGTCAAGTTATGGTTATAGAAAAGCTGGATAAAAATGTTTCACGATTTATGGCCCAAGCACCATATTAGTATGACAGGCCTCAACACAAACTCACCTGATTGATTTGAAGCATGTTAAAACAATATTGACCAAACGGCTGTATCCCTCACGGCTCCAAAAACTGGAAAATGAAAATGAAGAAAAAAAGTTCAACTTAGTCAGTGACTTCAATGACTACCACTTGAAACACATGTCCTTGATCAAAATCAAGTATAAAATGAAGTAGGCCTAGTTCAGCATAGAACTTTCTATGATTTTCTATATCTGTGCTGTCCAATCCAGTAGCCACTAGACACATATGGTTGCTGAGCACTTGAAATGTGGCTAATGCAACAAGAAAGTAAATTTTTAATTTTCTTTAATATTAATTGAAATTTAAATAATCACATGCAGCTAGTGGCTACCATACTGGAATGGGCAGGTCGAGAATGAACCAAGAACCCCTAGTTCTAGAGTTCTAAGACAATTCCAGCAAAAGTGAAACTTAAAATGATCTAAAAGTTTATATTTAATATATGTTCCCCCATAATTAATATACACTGAGATTAATATTTAATATATACTTCCCTTGCTCCAATAAGGTTTTAAAAAGCTTTGTTCCCATCCCATACAAGATAAATTAAACCTAAAGATATGACACAAACGCATTCTCTTAGGTGATATAAAAAAGAGCACACAGGTTACCTACCTGGACTTTTTTGTTTGTGGTTTTATTTATTATCAACATTGTAAAAATAGCATGCACCTTAAAATTTCACGTAAAATTTTCAAAAGGAAAACCACCATCCTGACACATCTCAGTGTTACATCTGAACTTGCATCCTTCTGGGTCCCACCTCACCATGGTTGTATTTCTTTTCATGTGGCAAATCTCTTGTACACTTGATTTAAAAATACATACCAAAGGGCAGGAACACCCAACTTTATAAACAAATAAATCATGGGATCTTGTAATGGGCAAAGTGTACATAAAAAATAAATTATGTATACAGCTCTCCCAAAAACAAAAATGAAAGCACCTATTTGCTTAAAATTGACCATACAATTTTAAATATTCTGTAATCCTTTTCTTCACAATTATAAAATAAAGAAACTAATATCTACCACAGCACTCTGTGAGGTAACTAGATAACGTCTTGAACCTATTTTTTTTTCACAAACAAGTTGTAATTGATTTACATGAACACAAAATTTGTAATTCACAACTATACCATGGACAATTCAGAATGCCCACAGTGACACATCTTTAACACTTCATTTCTTCTTTTAAGACATGTCTGGTCTACTGTCCTATATTTAAAACAATCTGATGAAATACCAAAGCATATCGATAAAATGCAGAGCAATTTTACACTGCCTATGGCTTCGTAAAATCCACCTCTCCCTCCTCTGTGAAAAAAGTTTCCAGCTCGAGTTCATTCCAATTACAGTTAAGTATCTTTAAAGAACTCTACTCACATGCCCCAAAAATGCCCTACAGTGGTACCCAGTCAAGCACATTAGAACACAGTTTCAGATTCCAGCTACTAAATGAAAACAGGAGGGCAGTTTCTGGAGAGAGGGCACTACTAACTGGAGAAGACTTGCTGCCCGAGCGGACTTGCTGCCCATGAAGGCTTAAGAGGCCCAGCATGTATCTGTAATGTACTGCTGATATAACTCACTGCTTTCGGTATGAATTACCTTTGGCCCATTTGATAAACTGAAAGGTGAGGATAAATCTGTAAAATACTCAACAATTAAACACTGCTTTATAAAATGGCAATATTAATCTAATATAAATTTTTATATCAGCACCCATCACAATCCTCACTTAAATGTCTTTGTTTCACAACAGAAAAGCAAAAACGTATTATCAACACTCCTAGAGTCCAAACCCCTAAAAGCTAAATACCAACTCAAAGCTCCTTACTCTAAAAAATTCATGGGGTCCTTAAAAAGTGTTTTTAAAATGTCTTTAATTTTCATTTATTTTTAAAAGCAGGCATCCCCCCCAGAAAACTGCTTTTATGTTTAAAAAAATTTTGAGTATTAATTTTAGTATGTCCTAAGAGCCTATGAAAGATCCTATGTATACAGATGTCTCAGTCCCTGAACTTTTCTGGTAAAAAAGAACCCACATACCACCAGCCAAGAAAAAAGGAAAACTAACCTTTATCAGACAACATTTTTACATTCCAAGGGCCACAGCTTGCCATTTTTACAATAACTCAGCCCTCATCACCTTAGATGTGTTATTTCCATTTTTCTAGAAGTTGGATTTCTTTCCCATAGTCCAGTGCCATGATTAAAATCCAATATGGTCTGGTTCAAATCTTCTTCTCTTTATTATACAGTTAATTATAAACAAAGACTAATATTCTTAAAATTTTTCCTGTCACAATGGGCATGACTTGTAGGACAACTTTGGGGATTTATTCAAAATCAAATAATTTTACATAAATAAACTACAATAATTATGGATTCTAGATACTCACTTAATATCTTCTTTAATACTAATAAGAGGCATATATATATGATTTGATCATAGTGTACATATCTCTATTCAGTCTAATATTAACCAATTTTACAATATTTAGATTTTTCCCTCTTTATGATCTGTACACATAAATAATCAGATGCCCAGCACAAAAGGAGACAGAGTAAAGGGAGTAAACAGTAGATTAGCTACCAAAAAAAAAACCATGCTGTCCAGTTACATCTTCCAGAACCTGATCCTAAAACAGGAAAACCACTCAACCTCACTTTCTGTGTTGTTTATATACTAAAAAGTTTGATGGCCATCTTAGGTATTTTTGATATCCTTTTCTTTGCTGAAAACCAGATTAAACCACTCTTTCCTAGAATTTCATTCCAGGCAACCTAAATAAGCTAAAATGTACAAGTTATATGTTTTCCATGCTGTGTATTTACGAGTAAAGAGCCACGATGTATAACACCCTCATGGTCCAGGAAAAAAATATTGTGTCACAGAGATCAAGTGATAAATGGGTAAAATAACAAGTGAATCTGGGTAAAGGTTACATGAGTGTTCTTTGCATTATCCCTCCTCCTTTCCTGTAAGCTTGAAATTATTTCCAAATAAAAAGTTAAAACTTAAAAATTACATGGCATTCTATCCGAAGTTAACAATACATATTTGGATTATAATGAGACATTTTTACAAATACAAAACAAGCTTTTAGGGAAAAATTAACGATTTGTGAGGAAATATGCACCATATCCTACCAACTAATGGTCACTTAAGAATAAATTTCAAACGACACTGCTAGGTAATGAAAGGTGGCAATGGGGACTTGAGTTGAAACCACAGCAGAGAAAGAAAAAAGCATACACTCCCCAGTTTGCCCTAAATGCTTCAAAAATTTAATACAGGCCTGCTGCAAAATGCAGCAAATCTACAACTCAACTTATATGTGATATCTCCAGTTTGCAATAAAATACGGACAAACTGGAAAATGACAAATATCCTATCACAAAACAATCGAGATGCAGAATGTCTTGGTTTAGATAGTTTTACTAAATATGATTCTTTCCCCACTGCAGCTCAATTAACAGTATATTTGAACCACTTAATAGAAAAGACAGGGAAGAAATATCGCCAGGAGAAATGCTGCAATCTTTTCTCCCACTAGGTTACTATTATCCTGCCTGTCCATCACAATTTTGATTTCAAGTGTTCAACCATGGTTTCTTAAAACGTAAGGATGCATCAGAAGATATATTTTGCTTTACAAAAGTGCATCAAAATTGTGAAAGCAAACATTAAAAATAAAGGTTCTCAGCTAACAGTGAAATACCTTTAAAGGATCATCTCTCTCCTTTCTGCAGGAACCACCCACTTTAAAATCCTTTAGTACATTCTCCTAATTGAATGGTCCTTCTCTATCCACGTAGTTCTTAATCTTTGTGGGGGTGACCCTTTCCAAAGAAAATTATTCACAAATGCAAAATTCTGCACATATTGGCAGGGACTTCCAGAACCCCCGAAGCCATTATCCCCGCCCCCCTCCCTAAGAATCACAGCTCCGCGTCGCCCCAATCGCCTCTGCAGAACCCCACCTCCTCAACCCCGGCTCACCCAGGACGGACTGGCGGCGCTGCCCTCACACTGAGGATTCTGTAACTGATCTTTGTCTCTTCGCCCAACTCCCTTCACCCCGGCAAGGTCACTAACTGCCAACTACCC
>PVJD01000256.1:486387-531662 GCA_004026545.1 Mormoops blainvillei
TGTCGTCCCACCCCCTCCGCACACCGCCACCCCAGTTCATTCGCCCCCTCCCCGGTTCCCCTGCCCCCACCGGCCTCCTCCCCTCCCCCTCCCTCCAGGAGCAAGCCCTGGGAGGGGGGAGGCGAGGGGGAGGGGAGGCCGCGGAGGGGCCGGTTCCTAGGGGTTCGCCTCGCGCCGCGGACCTGCCGGGCTCCCCAGCGCCCTCTGTCTCCTCCGCTGGCGGGGCGGAAGTCGGGGACTCCAGGCGCCCCCCCGCCCCAGCCGGGTACTTACCTTTAGGCCAGGGACCCTTTGCAGACCGCTCCAACATTGGCAAACACTCCACAGAGCTGACCCGCTCGGCTGCTGCTGCCGCCGCCACCACCACCACCGGCTTCCACCCCTCCGGCTCCCCGCCCCCAGCCTACGCCCGCCTTCCCAGCGCTCCCACCGCGCCCTCCCGGGCCCGCGCCGCGCCTCCCTGCCCGGCGCGCGCTCCCGGCCTCCCTCCCCCTCCCTTTCTCCCAGCCCGCGCTGGCGGAGCGCGGCCATTGTTCACGGCGCCGCTCCCGCCCCCTGGCGGCCATCAAGGCCCCGCAGCCTCAGATGCTTGTGGTGCGGGCACCAGCAGTCTGGGCCCCTGGCGCCAGGGCCATTCCCCGGGGCCAAGGCCGTTCCACCGGGCCTGGGGAATGAGGGCGGGTGAGTGCCGGGGGTGGGGGCGCACCCTGTTTTCAGCCTTCTGGTCCCCGGCCCGGCTCCCTGCATCCTCGGCTGCAAGGGGTGGGCCTGGGGCAGCCGCATCCACACCTGCCTTCGACAGCCGCCGCCCCGCCTTCCCCCCATCTCCGTGGACCCATTGCTCTTTCTAGACCGCGACCTGTGACCTGATTCCCTGCACGTACATTCCCCAGGCTTTCCGGCTGCACCCTTCTGCTCTCCTGGGGACGCGCGACCATTCCGCGTCTACACCCGCTGCCGCTGTAGGATGCACTGTTTAGCAGATCCTGCACCTTCCCAGACTGGGAGAAGGCGGGCGGGGCGGGCGGGGTGGGGGGGGGCGGTTAATGCCACTGTCTCGCCCTGAAAACACCAGTGATCAGTAATCACCTGCTCTCCAATATCGGCAGCCAAACATCCTCCTCGACTACAAATAAAAAAAAAAAAAAAACTTATTTGCTCACATGAAATAGAAACCCTTGGAACCAAAAATGAGGACCATTTTACAACAGTGCCCTAGATCCTGGATTGTTGAGGCAAGAGTGCCAGAAAATTCATATTACTTCCTGATTCGTCCTTATTTTGATATGGGTTACTGGTGCCCAGCTAACTTAAACCCAGTTCAGCCCAAAGAAATTCCACACTTCATTTAGTAAACGGCACCGAAAGTAATTTAACAATAAAGGCTAGATACAGAAATATTCCGCACTTTCACAAATGTATTCATTTGCATTATTATTCCCAGGGTTCCTTCCCAATATAAGTTCACCTGAGAAATGTCTACCAGGCCTGTGATTTCAGCCATCACTTAAAAACAATGGCTGTCTTCTACAACTGGGAAAGTGCTTTTTAACCTCAGTCCCTGTTTTACCACCTGTAAATTGGGTCCCTTAACCAAAAGTGTACTGTAGGGGTTCAGAATGGGTCACCCCAAAATGTGCCTCTGTGGTATGCAAATTATTTTGAGCTAAAGGCAACAGAGACCCTGTGGCTCAAGAGAAATTTGCCCATTGGTCAGGCCAGCTTTTCTGACCTGCCAGACTGCTCCTGACCCAGTTACCCGACTTAATAGCTCAAGGCTTAATCGAAATTCTCTCCCATGTTGCACAATAGACTTCTGGCGCCAGCCACAATGGCCAGTGGTCAGACTGACCTTCCTGCACCTGGGGACAGCCCAGCCCTTTACCTAACCCATTGTCATGACTCACATCCTGAAACCCTGAGGCAACAATCCTAAAGAACAAGAGACTAACCCCTCCCTTATTCCCCCAGGATCCTGAGCTTTTTCTTTAAAAAACCAAATTCTTGTCTCCCTCTGCTGCTGTAATCTGTCCAGACTTGGCCTGCCTGTAAGGGCAGCTTCAAATAAAGGCACTTGGATCCGATCATCTGGTTCCTCCTGTCTCCATCTCTTGTGCATTTCTAACACCCATAATAAGAGTTATCACCAGAAATAACTTTATGAGCTATCTGTTTGGCAGGGCAAACTACTAATTATTGAACATCTGTTCTTCTTACCATCCTCCTGCAATGACCCTTTGAAATCCTGAGGCACCTTACCTCATCCTTAGCTCAGAATGCCATATATACTCATTTTAACCTTTCTGTCCTTGAACCTCTCATGGAGGTGGGGTCTCTCACTCACCTGTGTATGTGGGGTTCCCATGCATACCTACGTATTAAATTTGGTTCTTTCTTGTTAATATATCCTATGTAGATTTAATCACTAGACCAGCAGAAAGAACACTGAGGGTAGAGAAAAGTTTCTTTCTCTTCCCCGGTACTTCGTTATAGTGTATTTAGCTATAGGACGAAGCATTCACAGAAAGTATGCTTCTGTTCAGTGGGTTTTCTTCAAGCCCGGGTTCTTCCATCTTTTGAATGCAATGGTCCATTTATTACTATTACTATTATTATAATGATTGACATAATTTAAACAATTTATTTTCATTTTGCTCATGCCTAATCTGAGATGTTCTCTCCAGATCTTGGCTAGCTTAGCTTTGATTAGTAGAGCTTCTGAGGAAAATAAAGTTTTGTTTTGTGCATTTCTTTAGTTTTTAGGGGTGGAAGAATGTGACGGTGTGATATAATAAACATTTATTTCGGCCCCGGCTGACGTGGCTCATCTGGTTGGAGTGTTGTCCTATAACCAGTAACTGAACAGTTGTGTGTTCAATTGCCAGTCGAGGCACATACCTAGGTTGCCCATTCCATCCCCAGTCTGGGTGTGTATGGGAGGCAACCAATTGATGTTTCTCTCTCTCCCTTCCTGTCTCTCTAAAAGCAATGAAAATTGTCCTCAGGTGAGCAAAAAAAAAAAAAAACAACCCTTAAAAAGAAAAATATTTATTTTGGTATTTGGCCAGGGTTCCTGCTATAGAGCTCCTAAACACCTTATAATTTCCTAAGTAATAAGATAGGATCACTATTTGTTATAATATTTGGGTTTTGTTCCAAGCTCCTGAAATAGCTGCAGAGAAGTAAAGGTGAAAGTGTTTTGTCATTCATAACAAATTTCTTTCAACCACACCAGGGTTTATGTTAATGAGGTGACTTTTGGAAAACCCCAAAAGATAGTACTGGTTGCCATGGAAACAAACCAATGATTAGAGTGTTGGAACTTTTAGCCTCTCCCTTGACCTCCAGGAAAAAGAGGCTCTGGAGAACACCAATGGCCAATGATTGAATCATGCCTATAAAATGAAACTTCCATTAAAAACCCTAACTGAAGGGGGGGGATTCCAGGTTTGAAGTACACTGAAGAGCTAGTAGGGTGGAAATTCTGGAATTTCTGTGTCCGCCATACCTTGTCCTATGCATCTCTTCAATATGGCTGCACCTGAGTTGCACCTTTTTGTAATAACCCATACTTTAGTAAGTAAAACTGTTTTCCTGAGTTCTGTGAGCCACTCTAGCAAGTCATCAAACCTGAGGAAAGGGTGGTGGGAACCCTAGATTTACACCTAGTTGATCAGAAGCACAGGTGACAGCCTGGACTTGCAATTAACATCTAAAGTCAGGGAAGTGGGACAGTGCTGTTGGACTGAGCTCTTACTTAACCTGTGTGGTCTGTACTCTGCCCAAGCTGTTACTGACTTGGTCAAAATTTCTTGGCGTGGAGCATCCATACTTCTGGTGTCAGAGGTGTTAGTAAAGAAATATTGTGCTTTTTTGCCATGTAGTTAGTGCCCAGAAAATCAGAGAATTGGTTGGTGGTATGGAAAAACATTCCTGAAAGCAAATATATAATTTGGTTTTACTCCATCGTCCTTACCCTGAATTTATAATATTTTTCTTTGAACCATATATATGACAAACCCTAGAAATGTGCCTTGTTTATAATTATTTAAATTTCCTTGCAATGGAAACAAATTTCTAACATTTCTAAACAGGGTGGAAGGGAAGGCAGGTGTTCCTTCTTCAGTATGTTCAATGAGTCCTTCAAACACCTTTTAATCGTGAGTATTTTGAGAGGCATTATCTTAGCAATCACCTCTCAATCTTTCCCTGTTGGCCCCTCCTTTTCATTATTCATTCAACATTTTCTCCTTTCGCATTTATAAAGGCAGAAAAAACTGAATCTTGCAGTTACTGACACCTTCTCATTCTTTCCCTTCTTTGGTAATTGTCAATAACATTCTGAATTAGTAAGATATTGCAGTATAATAAACTATCCCAAACACAGTGGTTTAGAACAACAGCAATTTATTTAGTGCCGGTAGTTTAAGCAAGGTTCAATAGTTTGTCCCTGTTCTGTGCAGAATCCATGCGGCCAGCTCACAGGCTGGGGGTCAAACCATGTAAAGGGGTACTCACACCTGTGGCTGATGCTGGCTGTCCACAGGGACCTCAGTGGGGCTGACAGCCAGGACACCTACACCTACCTGTGGCCTCTCTGTAACCGCTTGCCTTCCTCACGGCATAGTGGCTGCGTTCCAAGAAACAAGAAGTCAAAGACACCAGTTTTCAAGGTCTGGGAGCTGGCAGAGATATCCTGTGAATTCTGCCATTTTGATCAAATAGTTACAGGGTCCAGATTCAAGGGACAGAGAGACCTGACCCCAACTCTCCATAGGGATATCAAAGAATTTTAGGGTCATATTTAAAATGCCACACATTCTCTGAAACGTATCACCTTGTATTACTGTATTGCTCACGAATTTAAAAAAAGATGACACTAAAAATTTCCTTCCATGGATGCCTGGGTCTGCATGAATCATGGCAACTGGTTTGACTCATCTAACGCTTTCCTTGCCCACTGAAGACAGCTGCACACATGAATTATGGAGATTACAGAAACCAGGTTCAAGAGGAACAGGGCTGAATATGTTTTTCTCATCCGCTCTCCTCCCAGGTCAAGGAGGCGGCTCTGGGCAAGTGAATCGCAGCAATGGAAGAGATGAGGGGTAGGTTGGAAGCTGGAAGACACTCCCAGGCAGTGCCATGAATGGGAACATTAATCACACTATTTCTAGGACATTCTGCCGTTGGAAGTAGGCAACCATGCCAGTGATGAGGTGAGAAGTGACCTGGGGAGGGGGTGGCAGGTGACCAGACAAGGTCAGGCTGACTGGCAGGGCCAAAAGTGCTGATCACTAGCCCTGGCTGCATGGCTAAGTTTGTCGGAGCACCTTCCTGCACACCAAAAGTTTGCAGGTTCAATCCCCATCTTGGGCATATGCGGGAGGCAGCCTATTGATCTCTCTCTCTCTCTCTCTTTCTCCATCCCCCCACCCCAAATCAATAGACATATCCCGAGGTGAGGATTTTTTTTATAAAGGTGCTGATCACCCAGAGCAGGGGTTGTTCCTTCCTGTGCCAGCTCCACTTGAGTATCACCTGCAGGTTCGACACTGAGATGGGGTCTTGAACATGCTATCCCAAAATATGACACCTTTGCAAATCACTTATTATAAGCTGAAGGAACTTGAGAAATGGCAGATGCAGGCAGGACTTTCTAGCCAACCTTTGAAACAAGTCATAAAACTCTCTAGTGAAAGGGATCCTCTCTAAAACAGAGCGGGGGTCGGGGGATGGGCATGGAAGGAGCGTTCTTTTTTTTTATCTTTTCTTTTTCTTTTTATTGTTGCTCAGTTACAGTTGTCCCAATTTTCCCCCACTGATCTACCCACCCCTACCTCCCACATTCAATCCTCCCCCACCAAGTTGTCTTTGTCCATGGGTCCTTTATATATGTTCCTTGACTTGACCCTTCCCCCTTTTTACCCCCCATTTTCCCTCTCCCCGTTCCCCTCTGGTCATTGTCAGTTTGTTCTTTATTTCCACGTCTCTGGTTCTATTTTGCTCACTTGTTTGTTTTGTTGATTAGGTTCCACTTATAGGTGAGATCATATGGTATGTGTCTTTTACCACCTGGCTTATTTCACTTAGCGTAATGCTCTCCAGATCCATCCATGCTGTTGTGAAGGGTAGGAGTTTTTTCTTTCTGCTGTACAGTATTCCATTGTGTAAATGCACCACAGTTTTTTGATCCACTCATTTACTGATGGGCACTTAGACTGTTTCCAGTGCTTGGCTATTGTAAATAATGCTGCTATGAACACTGGGATGTATAGGTTCTTGCGAATTGGTGTTTCAGGATTATTAGAGTATGATCCCAGAAGTGAAATTGCTGGGTCAAAAGGCAACTCCATTTGTAGTTTTTTAAGGAAATTCCAAACAGTTTCCCACAGTGACTACACCAGTCTGCATTCCCACCAACAGTGCACTAGGGTTCCCTTTTTTCCACATCCTCACCAGCACTTGTTATTTGTTGATTTATGACAGCCATTCTGACTGGTGTGCAGTGGTATATCACTGTGGTTTTCATTTACATCTCTCTGATGGCTAGTGATGGTGAGCATCCTTTCATGTGTCTCTGGGTCGTGTGTATGTCCTCCTTGGAGAAGTGTCTGTTCAGGTCCTTTGTCCATTTCTTAATTGGGTTGTTTGTCTTCCTGCTGTGGAGTCATGTGAGTTCTTTATACATTCTGGAGATCAAACCCTTGTCTGAGGTATCATTGGTAAATATGTTTTCCCATATGGTTGGTTCCGTTTTCATTTTGCTGATGTTTTCTTTAGCCATGCAGAAGCCTTTAATTTGATATAGTCCCATTTGTTTATTCTTTCCTTTATATCACTTCCTCTAGGGGACATATCATTGGAAATATTGCTGTGTGGGATATCTGAAATTTTCCTGCCTCTGTTCTCCTCTAGGGTTTTTATGGTGTCACAACTTATATTTAAGTCTTTTACCCATCTTTAGTTTATTTTTGTGTTGGTGTAAATTGGTGGTTGAGTTTCATTTTTTTTGCCTGTAGTTATCCAGATCTCCCTGGGACACCATTTGCTGAAGAGGCTATTTTTACTCCATTTTATGCTCTTGCCCCTTTGTTTTCTTTTTGTTGTTGTTAATGTTGTGTGTGTGTGTTTTAAGAGGGTTGGGGGAAGGGAGAGACAAAGAGAAGGAGAGAAACATGGATGTCAACTGGCCGCCTCCTGTACATGCCACCACTGGGGGACAGAAGCCTGCAGCCCAGGCACGTGCCCCACCCAGGAATCAAACCCAAGAACTTTCACTTTATGGGGCCACACCCAATCAACTGTGCTCCACCAGTCAGGGCAGCATTCTTATCTCCCTTATCTCCAAAGGCGAAGGACACGGAGGGGAATCTGCTGGGAAAGTCTTGCTGAGTTTCCCCCAGATCATTATACTTGCCTCATAACCTTTGTCCCATCCTGACTTTCTGCGCTTCACCAAACAGTAGCATAATATCACACGGGTTTAATCACTCCTTCAGGCCTTCATTTCCTTAGGAAGGTTCCGTGTCAGGTAAAACTTGTACACATAAATCTATATACTTTTCTTGTGTGAATCTTTTTGTTACTAAGTCCCAGCTGAGAACTTAGAAGCCTAGAGGAAAAAGATTTTCTTCTTTGCCTCCACCTGCCAGTGACAGTGAGGCCTGCAGGCACATTAAGAAGTTCTCTGGTGCCTGTCTGTGCCCTGCCACTCTGTGGGGCCAGTGATTCATCTGCCCAAGTTCCTGGTATATTTGTTCCCCATCCTGCCAGCTGTCTCCAACACACACACACACCACAAACACACACATGCAACACAAACACACACATTTCTTAAGACCCAACATACAACTTTTTGATTTAGGACCTGTTGACCCCTATGCCTGGGGCTGCAGCCACCGGGGCTCCCTCACCTCTAAGGAAACTGTCCCCTAAGGTCCTCCCAGATGCTCGCGGAGAATAAAACACTGCTGCCAAAGCCAGGTTATTGACCCTGCCTTTTCCTGCACTCCCCCGCTCCAGCTTCCATCACCAACCTTCACTGAGTTTGAACTGAGTTCGCTAACCCTTCTCTGCAACTCTGCCAACCATTTGGAAACCTACAGTCCTCGCTCCTGATTTGCTGGAAATAGCACTAAGGAGTGTACCCTTGACCATTCCAGGACTCACAGGGCTGGATGTCCACTAGGCTAAACAGTGCTGAAGGTAAAGGGAACACAGCACAAACTTGATTAAATGTCTCAGTCTTTATCTTTATAATCCTATCAGTGCTTCCATTTCTACCTTCTCTCAACCAAATTGGGACCCAGGAAACAGGGCTGCACCAGTCTGGGGACAGCACCCGAGGCTCCGCGTGGAGGACTCCCAGAAACCTCTTCTCTGTGCCCTGACTATTGCCCTGTGTGATGGCAGGTCATGTTTGTCCTCATGATCTTTGCTTTCCAGCTTTAAAAATCTCTCCATTGTAAAATTTCTCCAAATGGGGGTAAATAAAGCTGACTTGCGAGGTGCCCTTAAATATTAGGGGACAGCATGGGGACCCGTTGGTCTGTCCAGCCTATGATAGTGCAATATTAAGACCTTCGTTTTAACCCCATCAATGTCAGTTATATTCAAACCATTTTTAAATACTCTAAAGACTTCCACCCTGCTGGCATGAGTCCCATGATTCCTCTCTGTCTTTCATCTCTTTGTTTCACCTCTATCAATGTTTCCTTTATTCACCTTACTTCTTAATAACCATGTAAAAACTTTATCCTCCTAAGACTAGCTCCTGGATTCTTTCCTCTGCCTCTTCGGCTCTCTTGTTAAGTAACCTAATGTCTTTATAAGCATCCATAAGACCCAGGAGGGGAAGCTAAGACCGCATTTTCGATAAGGCTTCTAGACTATTGCTCAGCTAGACTATTGCTCAGCTATGCAACACTAAGGTTATATAAGGTGCCCGTGCATAAAAGGGCCCCTAACCATAGCATTTACTCTGACTCAGGTGATGGGCATGTTCAGTAGGAGAATATCCTGAGTATCATAAAGCCAGTTCCCCATGCTCGCATGTGAAGTGTATCAGTTGCTTCATCTGGGGTGTTCCACTTACATTCATAGAGGGAGTTGGGTGGTCTCCCTTGCCAGGGTAAAAAGATCTGAGAGTGGCTTTCACCAGTCCCCGAGGCAGGCTGTTCCCTCAGGAGCAGCCTGCTCCATGGATGGCCACCTGTCATTGTTTGATAGTGAGCCATGCATCCTGTATGAAGCCAAACACGCTCTTCCCCTTGCAGCATTCGAAACCAAAGGCAGTCCCCTCATGACCCAGTTTAGTGAAGGTTCTTCAAGAAGCTGATGGCAGCGATCCATGACATCACTTTGTCCCGCGGTGCTCCTGGCCTTCAGTAATTTCTAGGTTTCGCCCTTTTCCACGTGGACTACCTCACCAGTGACCAGAGGCCTTAGAGGTATTTTCTGTTGTCCCCACACAATTATTTCCTTTATGGGGGCTTTGAGGCCACTGGCCTAAATCCAGAGCAATGGAAATCTGACCTTGGTCTAGAGTCAGGGTCCTATACAGTGTTCTCTTTTAATTTCATTTCAGTTCGTAGAGATCAAAATAACCGAGAGATTGTATATCTTACCTTTGCTTCCTGGTTTGCATTGCCTTATGCATCCAGTGGACCAGTCCCACCCCCAAGGAGGGGACCCATCTCTAAACTCCACTGGTAACTCCTACCTTTGGTAACTGAGGGCAGCACAAAGGCAGCTCCGTCTGTGGGTGATCATGTGGTCACCCAGGGTCTCCTCAGCCCCCACTCTTTCATTCTTTCTCTTCCCAAAATCACATTTCCTTGATCCAGGGCTGTTCTAGCACATTCCACTTTTCTGACACCAACTAAAGGTAAGCCTTTCCTATATTCACACCACTTCTGACACCAAATCTGTGAGGTTTTCCCCCCACACTAATCGATTCTCCATCTCCCTGGACACTGACTGGGTGTGCTACAATTCAATTCAATTTTGACACTAGCTACCAGGAGTTAGCACAGACCCCACAAGATGGCCCCCACTTCAGACACCTGCCACAGGTCCCAGGCCTCTGGTACATCTGACCAATATGGCTACAAATCAAGGGTTCCCATGACCCCCTCCCTCAGGTTTGATACATTATTGGAAGAGGTCACCAAACTCAGAGAAACACTCAGTGTCTTCCAGTTTATTACAAAGGATGCAGACAAATGTCCAGATGCAGAGCCTCGCAGGGCCAGGCATGGAAGGGCCCTGAGCACAGCAGTTTCCACTCCCACGGGGCTGGGTTATGCTGCCCTTCCGGCATGTGGGTGAGCTCTTGTTCACCAACCCAGAAGCTCTCAGAACCCCAGTATTTAGGGTTTTTATGGAGGGTTCATTATATAAGTATGATTAATCAAATCATTGGCCATTGGTGATTGTTAACCTCTGGCTGCTCTCCTTTCCCGGAGGCGGGGGGCAGGGGGGTGAGGGGGCAGAGATGTGAAGCTGAAAGTTCCAACCCTCGGGCCACATCTTGGGTTTTCTGATGACAGCTCCCATCCTGTAACTATCTAGGGGCCCCAGCTACCAGTCATCATCTTAGCTCAAAAAAAGACATTCATCACTCTGGAAAGTCTAAGGATCTCAGAAGCTCTTGTGTAAATAATACAATAAAAGATGCTCCTACCTCCTCTCAGAAAATTACAAGGATTTTAGGAGCTCTGTGTCAGGAGCTGGAGGCAGAGAGCAAATATATATTTTTTAATTATGTCACAAATGCATTTTTAAAATTTTTTAAATTGATTTGAGAGAGAGAGGAAGAGGTAAAGGGGGAGCAGAGGGGGGGAGAGAGAGAGAGAGAGAGAGAGAGAGAGAGAGAGAGAGAGAGAGAGACTGATTTGTTGTTCCACTTATTTATTCACTCAATGGTTGATTCTTGTATGTGCCCTGACTGGGGATCAAACCCGCAACCTTGGTGAATGGGGATGATGCTCTAACCAAGCTACCCAGCCAGGGCTGATTTTATTTATTTACTTACTTATTTATTTTGCATTTTTGAAAATTGTTAAATGTACCCCTCTAGGTAGACACAGCTTCATCACATCTGTGCCCCAGATAAAGAAGTGAGCAGAAAATGCTCTGGATTTCTAGTCCCACTAGCTCCTTAGCTGTGAACCCAAAACACTGAACACAGCAACCCTAAACCGTGGAGCTCAGTCAGTTTCAATAAGCCAGTGGCTGGTTGATTTAATCCCTACTGTCAGAAATGGTCTAATCTCTCCCATGTTAAAGCCACTTTTCCACTGCCCTCCAGTGAGTGTCTTTCTCCTCATAGAACAAAAAGAATTAAAACACTCATCACAGCACTTCCAGTCAAGATGGTGGCATAGGCAGACATGACTCGCCTCTTCACACAACCACATCAAAATTACAACTAAAATATAGAACAACCATCACTCAGAAATCAAGTCGAATGGAAGATTAAAAATAAAGTTGAATGGAAGTCTAACAACTACAGAATTAAAGAAACCACATCGACTGAGACTTATAGGAGGAGTGCAGATGCAGAATGGGCTGGTCTTTCACCTACAAGTGATGGATAAAAATTCGAGAGGGATGTCTAGGGAGCGAGGAGTCCCTGCTCCACACCAGTTCCCCCAGACCAGGGTTCCAGTGCCAGGAAGGTAAGTCCCCACAACTTCCAGCTGCAAAACCCATCCGGGATTGAGTCAGTGGAAGAAACTGCTGGAGCCCCAAGCAGTTCCTCTTAAAAAACATACACACAAACTCACCTACTCAGACTCACTCCCTCTGAGCTCCGGCACTGGGGTAGCAGCTTGAAGGGCACCAGTGGTATACAGGGAGAGGCTGAGGTGGCTGGCATCAGGGCGAGCAGAGACCATTGTCCCTTTTCTGAGCCCTCCTCCCGCAGAGCCATGGAGCCGGCAGGCTGGTGCCATATCTGAGACAACATCAACCTGGCTAACACTGTGTGACCCACCTTGGAGATCCCGAGAGACTCCACTCCCACCCAATTTACAGGCCCACCCAAGCTGCTTTTCCATATGAATGGCTGGTCTTAGCTCATACATCACAACTTCCTAAATCCTATCAAACAAGCAACAGCTGGCCTCAGTGAGCTCCAGGCTGGGCACTAGCAGCAGCCTTCTCAGATTGCTTTCTAGCTCTGGCAGGCGGCCCTAGCAAAACATGGGTGGGGAGTGATCACTTGGGAAACCCCAAGGCCAGCGCACCCAGCAGACAGCTGAAGACCACTTCGGAGCACCACTGTCCTGCCGCTACACAGCTGATCCTCCACAGAGGGCAGAGGTTGATGGTCAGTGGTCACAGACAAGTCCTTGCAGCTGACTGGCCTGGGGAAATCCCTCCCATGGATCTGCCAGCAGCAACCAAGTCTCAACTACAAGATGGGGGTGTTCTCAGCCCACACGAAGAGCACACCTGGAATACCCAGCTGTGCCACTGGGCCCTACAGGGCACCTACTACATTAGAGCACACTACCAAGACATGGATTCAAAGCAGCTCTATCTAATACATAGAAACAAACATAGGGAGGCTGCCAAAACAAGGAGACAAAGAAGCATGGCCCAAGTGAAAGAATATATTAAAACTCCAGAAAAAGAGTTAACAAAATAGAGATAAGCAATCTAGCAGATGCAGAGTTCAAAACAGTGGTTTTAAGGATGCTCAAGGAACTTAGTGTAGACCTCAGCAGCATAAAAAAGATCCAGTCAGAAAAGGACAAACTAATTGAAATAAAAAACAATTTACAGGGAAACAACAGGAGAGTGGATGAAGCTGAGAATCAAATCAATGATTTGGAACATAAGGAAGCAAAAAACAACCAATCAGAACAAGAAGGAGAAAAAAGAATTAAAAAAAATGAGGGTAGTATAAGCACCCTCTGGGACAACTTCAAGAGGTCCAACATTTGCATCATAGTGGTGCCAGAAGGAGAAGAGAAAGAGCAAGAAATTGGAAATCTATTTGAAAAAATAATGAAAGAGATCTTCCCTAATTTGGCAAAGGAAATAGACATGCAAGTCCGGGAAGCACAGAGAGTCCCAGACAAGTTGGACTCAAAGAAGCCCAGACCAAGATACATGATAATTAAAATGCCCAGAGTTAAACAAAAAGAGAGAATCTTAAAAACAGCAAAAGAAAAGCAGAGAGTTACCTACAAAGGAGTTTTGTAGGGTAAGTGGAGGCAGTCTGGCTTCCTCACCCAGGTGTCTGGGTATTGAGGGGAAAGCAGTTTCTCACAATCTTGAATGGGCCTGATAAGTGTGTCCTCATAGACTTGAGACTGGGTCCAATGAACAGTTCCCACAACATGAAGTGGGTTCGCATGCACTGCTCATGCTATGTTACTTTACTTTTTGGCCTGATGTCGGCTTTGTTTGTGAATGGATTTAAGGAGGTAGGGGCTTCTCATCATGTGTGTGCACAGACACAGACGTGCCAAGCGGACAGGTGCCATGCAGGTGACATGCAGTGTGACACAGAGCTTGCAGCATGCATGGATCACCCACCCCTGAATAAAGGCATGTCAGACATCCTAACAGCTCCATGAATATTCTTATCTTCCGCCTGAATCTCATGAAACTGCCTGGCCTGAAAGGTTGCACCACAAGTTCCCATAAGATGGAGCTGATTTCTCAAAAGAAACTTTGCAGGCAAGATGGGGCTGGCAAGAAGTATTCAAAGTAATGAAAAGCAAGAACCAACAATCAAAGTTACTCCATCCAGCAAAGCTATCGTTTAGAATGGAGGGGCAGATAAAGGGCTTCCCAGACAAGGTAAAGCTGAAGGAGTTCATCATCACCAAGCCATTATTACATGAAACGTTAAAGGGAATTATTTAAGAAAAAGAAGATCAAAACCATGAACATTAAATGACAACAAACTCAACTGTCAACAACTGACTCTAAAGGATAAAAACAAAAACAAACTAAGCAAACAACCAGGAACAGAATCATAGGTATGGGGATCATTTGGAGGGTTATCAGCTGGGAGGGGCGTAGGGGAGAAAAGGGGAAAATGGTGTAGAGATCAAGAAGCATAAGTAGTAGGGACAATATAGACAGGGGGATGTTAAGAATAGCATAGGAAATGGAGAAGCCAAAGAACTTACAGGCATGACCCATGGACATGAACTAAGGGGTGGGGGGGATTGCTGGAGGGAAGAGGGTACCAGAAGGAGGGGGGAAACGGGGAAAAAATTTGGACAACTGTAAAAGCATAATCAATAAAATATCCTTAAAAAACAATAAAACACTCATCACTAGGTCCTGACAGGTCACAATTTCCTCATCACTTCCTTTAGCAGCAGGTTCGTTGACTGCTGTAGAATGTCCCTGCGATGCCCTAAATTCAGACTACAAAGCCAGAGCCAGTCTAAAGCAAGATTACCAATATCAAGGATGGAAACTTTTACCTATGGATTTTTAAATTCCAGAACAGAAATAGAACTAATTTCAACAAACATTAATAGATGCTATGCAAGGAATGGATTATTTGATTAAACATGGTTAAGAAGCTGTGAGTCAACAAAGTTAAAATTTCTTTACTGCAGAATTTCTCATGGCCTTTCTTCTGCCACTGTAGATGGAGTTTCCAAGAAGGTATAGGATATGCTCTGTTTCCCAGACTCATTGGACTGTAGGAACTTTTTGGCAGGGAACAGGTAGGTCTATGGTGAACATTTTGGGCAACGTTAAGGCACGACTGGAGATAAAGCAGAGGGACTCTGCCTGTAGATGGCGCTAAAGTCTCCAATTTCTAGCTAAGACTTGGAAAATAAGAATGTCATTAATTACATTGCTCATTTCCCCCTATATTTTTACTCATCACCTGATCATTTCTTAAAATAGACTTTATTTTTGAGAGTAGTTTTAGGTTCACAGCAAAACTGAATGAAAGGTACAGAGATTTCTCAATATACCCTCTGCCCTACATGCACGCATAGCCTCCCCCATTATCAACATTGCTCACCAGAGTGTTACATTTGTGACAATTGATGAACCTATACTGACAATTGACACATCCTAATTTACATTAGAACTCAGTTTGTGTTGTATTTTCTATGGGTTTGGGCAAATGTATAATGAAATGTATTTGTCACTAACTGATCACATTTTTATAGGTCTTTATCTCATTCTCTAATAGCTCTATTTTCTTAATTCTAAGATCTAAGGTGTCATCTTGAAAGGACCACTGATGGCCTGATGTCTAAAAAGATAGATTTCAATGCTTTAAAAAGCAGAATTAGCAAAGGCTGCCTGTTTTTGTGAATAAAGTATATTTTTAATATAGCTGCACTCTTTCATTACATATTGTCTAGGACTGCTTTTATGCATCTGCAGAGTTGAGTTATGTTACTGATGAATTTGGGTTCTTGTCTCCTGATATAAAAGGGTTTAGGCCACAGGGACTTTGATAAAAGCAACGGCAGATTTGCTGAGGCTCTGCAGAGGGCGCGGACACTGAGACAGGGTTGCAGGTTCTAGGTGCTTGGTAACCGTGGGGCTTAGGAGTTCCTATGGCTTGGAACATGGAAGTTGCTGGGGTTCGCCAATCAGGGAGTAGGTTCGTGTGCTTTTCTTTGTTTGCAACACTGATGTCTGGCTATACAAACACTGATGTCAGGCTATATAGGTCAGCAAAGTGAAGTATTCTGGGATTGTGCAGGACTTACGGAATGCAGGAAGGAACTTTCCCAACCAGTTGAGTTTGTCTGTGTGGCTTGGCTATAGATCTGAGAAACAAACTTAAAAGAAGTCAGGGTAGTTCCTGGACCACTGTTTTATAGCTGCCTATTGATAAATGCCGTAGTTCTGGCAGGACTTAACTCCATGGAGCAATTTGTTCTGGGAGGGCTTGACTCGATAAAGCAATTTTGGGGACCATTTTATTCTACCTGTTTCAATTGCAGTAGAAACTGTAGTGCCCCCCAAATCTGGCTTTTTATAGAAATAGTTTGCTGGCCATTATTTAAAAGAGAAATGAAAGGTAATGTTAGTTCAGTACTCACCATACTGTATACATATATCTTATTTAAAAGATAAATTAAGAGTAAGGTTAATTCAGTACTCAACATACTATAAACATATACATCTTTTTCAAAGTCATATTTTTCCCTGGCCAGGTAGCTTAGTTGGTTGGAGCATTGCCTCCATATGCCAAGGTTGCAGATTTGATCCCAGTCAGGGCACGTACAAGAATCAACCAATGAGTGCACAAAAAAGTAGAACAACAAATTCTCTCTCTCTTTCTCAAATCAAACAATTTTAAAAAATTAGGTCATATTTCAATTAATTTTGCCAATTTAAGTTTGAAACAATGCAATTAATTATATTTTGTGCCCTTTAACCACCTGCATACAGGCATACCTTGTTTTATTGCACTTTGCTTTACTTCACTTCGCAGATACTGCACTTTTTAAAAATTGAAAGTTTGTGGCAACCCTGCATGGAGCAAGTCTATTGGAGCCATTTTTCCAACATAATTTGCTAACTTTGCGTCTCTGTGTCACATTTTGGAAATTCCTGGCAATTTGTTGAACTACTTCATTATTATTACACTTGCCTGACACCCAGGTGAGAAACCAAAGATTTCTCTGGAGAACCTGGTAACCTGATTGTCTGCAAGGGAAACAATTATAGATCCTGATGGAGTCATCCAACAGCAGCAACGACAACCAGGTCCACTGATGACACTATAGCAAAGCCTGCACGTGAAAACGTCATGCTCTGAGTAGGTACCGAATCAGATTTTAGTGCCTCCCATCTAACATGGAAGACAGACACCAAAAATGTAGTATGTCCACCATAATTTTAAAATAAATGTAAAGAAACTAAAAACAAAAGGAGGAAGAAATAGCAGTAAGAAGAGAGAGAGAGACAATGCCAAGACTAAGCGGAGCTGGAGGGGGAGGTAGAGCCCCAACTACATTTGAGCCCTGCCTCTAGCTATTCTGAAGCCAGTACCAACCCTGACTCTCGGTTTCATAAAACAAGAAATCTCTTACAGCTTCAGCTAGTTTACCTGCAAACAACAATAACCGTAACACAAGGGCCAGGTCCAGCGTGCAATGTGGAGAAACGGGCAAGACGTTTACAAACACAGAAAATACTGTAATCTGATACTTCTTTTTGATGACTGGGGAGATTTGACCCTGGTCTTAAAACAGTTCTCTCAACTAAAATTCCATATTTATTCTAAACAGGGATTATATTTCCTCTTATTTTTTAGGTGATGGTTTACATTATTTCCCTTTTCTGCAAGAGAATTGACTTTTGTACATTTTGTTCTCATTTCCTGGCTGTGTTCTCCCGTATAAGTACTTACACTCCTGATGCTGAGTTACAGCTGAAAATTGCTTTGTTTTCCATCCTCCTGGATTGATGTGTGAAAGAGAAATCACACTGCTTGTGACCTAAGAAACTCGAAAATGAGTTAAAACAGTCATCCCTGAACCTGGCTTTGTGTCAGAACCATCTAGGGGAGCATTAGTCCCTTAAAATGTGGTTATGGCTCCATTCCCAATCATACTGGAAGGAGATTGAGTTGAACTGATTTAACATTCAGCAATGCTATATTCAACAGTCATATTTCTTCTTGATGAGACAAAAATATAAAACATTCTCACCCTGACTGGTGTGGCTCAGTGGACTGAGCACTGGCCTGCGAACCAAAGGGTCGCCAGTTTGATTCCTAGTCTAGGGCACATGCCTGGGTTGCAGGCCAGGTCCCTGGTAGGGGGCACGTGAGAGGCAACCACACATTGGTGTTTCTCTCCCTTTCTTTCTCCCTCCCTAAAAATAAATAAATAAAATCTTTTTAAAAAAGGAAAAAAAATTATCTCTTTACTTTCTGTCACTGGCAGGCAGATATGAGTTCATGAGTCCATCTTCAGCTTTGTGAATAGAAGGAACACTTTGGCCATGTCAAAGTTTGCACCAAAGATGTAATTTCATGAATATCAAAATGAGCTCTGACCAGTGTGGCTCAGTTAGTTGGGCATTGTCCCACAAAGCTAAAGGTCACCAGTTTGATTCCCAGTCAGGGCATGTGCCTAGGTTGCAGGTTTGGTCCCAATCAGGGCATGGATGAGAAGCAACCAATGAATATTTCTCTCTCACATAGATGATCCTTTCCCTCTATTTCTGCCTCCCTTCCCTTTTCTCAATAAATAAATAAAAAATCTTAAAAAAAAAAAAAAGAATACCAAAATAAGAGTGGCGGGTAATTCTGTTTGAACATTTCAGAAGTTGTCGTCCTGGCTGATGTGGCTCAGCGGATTGAGCACTGGCTTGCGAACCAAAGGGTTGTTGGTTTGATTCCTAGTCTAGGGCACACACCTGGGTTGCGGGCCAGGTCCCTGGTGAGGGGTGCACGAGAGGCAACCACACATTGATGTTTTTCTCCTTCTCTTTCTCCTTCCCTTCCTCTCTCTAAAAATAAATAAATAAAATCTTTAAAAAAAAAGTTCAGAACTTCTGTTAATCATTACCGTTTCTTGAATTCTTGATTTACAACAGGCAATATGCATGCAACTGGGATAAAGAAAAAAATTATTTTTTACTTCAAACTCAAAGTCACATATATTTCCATGACTTAAGTCATAGAAAGGTAAATATCAGGAGCATTATCTTTATTTCTGTTCAATTGTATGCACTGTTACTCAATTCTTACATGCTACAGGAGACAATGGCCTCCCAAAATTTTCTTCTGATAATAGAAAATACATTCAGATCTAAGAAATATCCCTGAAAAAACTTTATTACTTCTTGGGAAAAAAAATTTGCTCAAGCGAAAGTAGAATGCCTTTTTCCAGTCTAAATCCACAGGAGACTGTCTTGACTCTATTCAATTTTCTGACATTGATATCAGGGTCAATTATCCCTCTCAAAATGGCCTTCTTGCCTTGTGTCCAGGAATCCAAGGTTTTAAGACACTAACTATAACTTGGAGCACGAATGAGCAATATGGTTTTCAGGACCCACATATTCTTCCTATTGGAGACAAAGCCTCACACAGCGGTCTCTGATCAAGTGCATTTACAGCATCCTGGAAGACAGCACTCACCTTTGCAAACTATTGCCTCCATACTGATATATCACTGATATGTCCCTCCAGTAGGCCACTCTAATGCACTCTCAGGTCAGTTTCTTCCAGATGGTGCATATATGATATGGCCAGCTCATCCCACGGACACAGCCCTGCTCCCGCATCTCCTTTGCCGTGAAGTGGGCCTACTGGTTGGAGAGATGTTGTATGGAATCTATGCCTGTGGATGAGGCACTTCCATAAGCCCCAGATAGTGGTGTTGGCTGACTGACTCTCCTGGCAGAAAAGGGAAAGTGATATTCAGAATAAGTTATTCCAGTGAGAAAAAATTGCTTAACCTTTCTTTCAGTTTGCTGGTAAAAAAGTATCACAAATTGGGAAGCTTGAACACAGAAATTTATTCTCACAGTTCTGAAACTAGAAGTCCACAACCAGGTGTCAGCAAGATCGTACTCGCCAAAGGTTCTGGGAAAGAATCCTCCTTTGACTTTTCTAGCAATCCTTGGTTTTCCTTGTAGATGCATCACTCCGTTGTTACATGGTGTTCTCCATTCATGTGTCTGGGTCTTCTCCAATTCTTAGGACACGGCGCACATTGAATTAAGGTCCACCCTACTCCGGTATGAACTCACCTTAATTACATCTTCAGTGATCCTATTTCCAAATACAGTCACATTCTGAGGTACTGGGAGTTAGGACTTCAAGGTATCTTTTTAACGGACACAAGCCAATCCATAACAGGTAGTCTGAAGGCATATTTCAGTTTGGAATAAATGACTTCCTAATAATAATATTTATTCAAAAGTGCAATAATTTTCTGAGTTAGGATAATTTCCATCATTAAAGGTGGTCAGGGGTGACCAACTGAAAGGTGTCGAGATATGATTAATTCAGTGGTTAGGATATCGGACTAGAAAATATTAAATTTCTTTCCAGCTGTTAGTTAATAGGCAATAAACTCATGAACTAAGTAAAATCACATCACACGAAATGTTTCATTATCATTGCCACCTAAAAACTTCAGCTCACATCTCCACTCACTAATTGGCTATAGAAGTACTACACTTGGTGCTATGGGGAATACAAACATTTCTCCTCTCCCAAATCTGCTTCTCCTTTTGTGACAGTCATCACTATTACTCAGTTTTCCAAGTCAAAAATATGAGGTCCTTCTAAGTATAAGCATATTAACTTACAGCATGGATTTTGGAGTTAGACTTAGACTTAAATTCCGGCTCCATCACTTTTAAACAAGTTGATAGCAGCTGAATTTTTTCACTTTCTCATACTCCACTTCAGGTCATCATCATCCTTTGCTTTTATTACTGAAAGCCTCCTAATTCTATTTAATTAAGGCATAACACTCAATAAATTACAAATATTTAAAGTATGCAGTTTCATGAGTTCTGATATTCATCTGTGAAACTAAGCTAGTCAAGATAAAGAACATAATCCATCAAGTTAATTCATGCCCCTTCCCACCACCCCCTATCCTTACACAAAAACTTATCTAATTTTTGTCACTATAATTAAATTTGCATTTTCTAGAATTTTATGTAAATAAAACCATACAATATGTACTTTTTCATCTGGGTATTTTCATTCAGAATAGAAAGTCATCAATGTTGCATGTATCAGTATCTTGTTTCTTTTTTCATTGCTGAGTAGTACTCCATCGTATGTATACCATGGTGTGGCAACCCAATCACCCATTAGTAGACATTTAGGATGTTTCCAGTTTGGACAGTTTAAAACCAACTTAAGAAAACATTTGTGATTAAGTCTCTATGTGGACAAATGCTTTCTTTTCTCTTGGTTAAGTACCTAGGATGTTTTACTTTTTAAGAAGCTGCCAAACTGTTTTCTAAAGTGGTTAAACAATTCTACGTTCCTATCAGTGGTGTAGGAAATTTCCCATTGCTCCACATCCTTGCCAAAACTAGTATGGTCAACGCAGTGTGTGTGCAGTGGTGAACATCTCATGATGTTCATTTGTATTTCCCTAATGACTAATTATGTTGAGTGGCTTTCCTCATATTTACTTGTCATCCTTTATTTTCTTCAGTTAAGCATTAGTTTAAGTCAAAGAATTAATAAAATTTGCCCACTTTTAAATTGGGTTTTGCTTCATGTTATTGAATTTTAAGGTTTTTTAAAAATTTCATTTATTTATTTTTAGCGTGGGGGAGGGAGGGAGAAAGAGAGCGAGAAACATCAATGTGTGAGAGAGACATTGATCGGTTGCCTTTCGCATGCCCTCAACTGGGGAACCTGGGCCACAACCCAGGCATGTCCCCTGATCAGGAATCAAACTGGTGACCTTTTGCTTTGCAGGATGACACTCAAGCAACTGAGCTATGTCAGTCAGGGCTGAATTTTAAGTTTTGAAAAGTACTCTAAATACAAGACCTTTATCAGATATATATTTCACAAATATATTGACTAGCCTTTTTAGTGTCTTTTGAAAAGTCCATTCTAAATTTTGATGAGTTGAATTTGTCAATTGTCTGAGTCACAAGAAATCTTAGCCAAACCAAGCCCTTAGACTTTCTTTTTTTCTTGAAGTTTTATAGTTTCTTTTTTTTTAAGGGAGGGAGAGAAAAGTCATTTTGTTGTTCCACTTATGTATTCACTGGTTGCTTTTTGTACGTATTCTGACCAGGGATCAAACCCACAACCTTGGAGTATGGGGACAACACTCTAACCAACAGAGCTACCGGGCCAAGGTTTGAAGTTTTGTGGTTTCTAGTCTTAATCTAGGTCTATGATTTATATTGGGTTAATTTTTGTATATGGTATGAGGTAAGATTTTTATTTATTTTGCAGATGGCTTTCCAAATGCTCTGGTACCATTTATTGAATAGACTGTTCTTTCTCCCTAGAAGTGCCTTGGCATCCTTTTTTTCTGTTCCATTGATGTATATGTCTATCCTTCCGCCAATACTATATAATAAATTCAAGGTGTAATTGTCATCTTTGTCTGGATCACCAACAGCGTCCCACCCCCGACCCCCTGAAGATTATGACCCAACACACTCTCAAAAACACAAATTTTTCTTCAGTGCAAATCCATCAGTCTCTATTGTTTGTGAGCTAAAATAAAAATTCTATAGCCTAGTCTTCCAATTCTAGCTCTAGTTTTATCTTTTGGCTTTTTACCACTCCCACATCCAAATTCAATGCTAGAAACGCACTCTCATCCCCCAGGGTTTTGCACTTGCTGTGTGTGCCCTCATGTTCACTCTCCCATTGCCTGGCAAATAAATACTCATTATTTCCCCTGTGATTCTTTCCTGGACTCCCTTTGATGGTTCCTGCCTTGACGCTCACTCCGCGTTCTGTGATTAGGCCTTCACACCAAGTGCCACACTATTTCCATGACCTATTTGTCTTCCTTGCCAGAACTTAAGTTCCTTGGGACCCAGCAGGCACTCAGCATTTGAGTGCACATGAACAAGACTGGTTCTTGCTCTTCAGAAGCTTCCAACAGCGTGGCATGCAGAGCAGTAAACGACATCAGGCCGTGCCACTCCTCACCCCACACCTCCAATGCTAAGTCTGTTGTTTCTGCTGGTTCTTTATCATGGTGTCTTGATTTCTTAGAATGTGATAATAGTTGCGTAATAAGTTGCTGTACTGAAACAAATCCCTTGGGGAGGTAATTTAGGCCTAGAAAAGAATAGCTGCCTTCAAACAGGACCTCATTTGCTTCTGGTAATCTCCTGAGGACAGTGCCAGTCCAGGACCTCACCCTAAACCAAGTCCAAAGTTTGACATCCCGCAAACCAAACCAGGGCTCAAGCCTGAATTAGGGCTCTTTACTCTGGGATAGGGCTCTATGGAACTCTAGTTGTAAATTAGTTTTGATGGGTGAGATGTTGGCATAGAAGCTCAGACTCATTTTTGGGCATAGCGTGAGGCTTTGTTTTCTGGGCAACCTTTCTTGTTGCCGACACAGTGGCTGTTTCATAACTTCCTCCCTGTTGACAAATGTCCTGAGGACTAAAGGAATTTTGACTGCTAGGCTCAACTGTGTCTAGTGGAAACGGAAAGCCCAATTTCAATGTTACCCTGACTCACAGGCCTTGCATCATGAGGCCCTGGTTTCTGCGCCCCTGCTGGCTCACTCTGAACTAGCAACATCACCCTCCAGGGATGACCTTCACACAAGGCCTGCCCTAGGGGTTTTGCACTTGACCTTTGTACACTCATCTACAAAGTTTATAATTTGAGTCATCATAGTAGTTTTTGCAAACAACTCATTTCTGTAATAAGAAACTGTCATTGATCTGCATCTTTTTATATTGTATTTTTTCTCATCTCCCTATT
This sequence comes from Mormoops blainvillei, assembly GCA_004026545.1. Lineage (NCBI taxonomy): Eukaryota > Metazoa > Chordata > Mammalia > Chiroptera > Mormoopidae > Mormoops > Mormoops blainvillei. The sequence goes on from PVJD01000256.1 coordinate 509,810, forward strand.
ACACAGGCACTTTGAAGACCTATGCTTTCACTTATCTGCCACCCTTCTCCACATAGGAGAGGGACTAAGTGTAGATGCCCCCCGACTTATGATGGGGTTATATCCCAATAAAACCCACACTGAAAATCTTGCGAGTCAAAATTGCATTTAATACAAGTAAGCTGGGCTAGCTACCCTAAAACGTACACCTACCCCAGCCCACATTTGAGCATGTTTCCTGGCATCATGAGAATATCACACTGTATATTGCCAGCCTGGGAATAAATCAAAATTCAAAGTTTGATTTCTACTGAATGCATATCACTCTCACACCATCAAGTAGAAAAAATCTAAGTCCAGACAGTCTGTTCTTGTTTAATGTCCATTTTTAACCTTCATGAGTGTTGGGTTTACCTTTACAATCTCAGGGCTCCTCAGATGTACTTATTTTAAAGCAATTAAGTTCTTAATTTATTACTATATTAAAGACAAGCAATTTATCTCAAAGACAGAGACATGAGAAACACCTTTTTTAAATAAGAAAGCAAAACCAGTTAATTTACTTCAGAGTAATTTCTTCTCTGTGGGACAGGAAGGGCCAGTGTGGCCCTGTAACATTTCATGCATATGGTGACTTAGATGTGTTTCAAAAGTCACTAGGGCCTAAGTTTCTTTGAAAAAGCTCGGATGGAAAGACAAGGACAATCAATTTAAAAAATTTATTAAAAGTGTATACAATAGGACTATGTGCTATTGTATACACTTGTGCTGGGGACGCAAACACAATTAGGACACTGTTCCTATTGTTAAGAGTTCAGGATAGAAGACTGGTGGGTGGTGCAGAGGGAAGGACAAAGGTAACCTTACAAGTACATTTTAACTGGACCTTTCAGGTGAAAAAGCAGATGATGAACACTCTAGGGGCAGCAAAGAACACTGGTGAAGTACAGGTACTTGTGTTTTGCTACTTAGGAACAAGGTGTGTGGACAGCTGAAGAACAGCCTAGGAACACCAGGACCAGAGTGAAAAGCCAAGAGGGCTGGAGAAAGGGGAGAAATTTGAGATGTTTTTTACAGACAGGCTCAACTGAAGTAACGAAGTCAGAACTAGTAAATAATGTTAAGTTCCCCGTTTGGATAACTAGGTTGGACAGAATTCCATTTGACAGGAAAGATGTTTTTGGGGTGTGAGTGGAGATAAAACATTCTAAAGTTAAGTTGGAGACTTTCCTGTAGGATATGACATCCGTATCAGGTTCTTGTCTGATGACATGCATCTACCCACATTAGGTCCTTGAAGGCCGAGTACATAGAAGACATTTTCTACCTCAGTTTATTTCAACTTTCCTTCAAGGTATTTTCATACTCCACTGAACTAGAAAGGGTATGCAGGTACTCCCACTTGTATTTTGCCTTAAGCAAACACGAAAAAGAAGTCTGAAAAGCAATCTAAAAGATTTAATGACAGGGATTACCAACAGGACTGATGCAGAACCTCTATGGTCTTGGACCATATTATCCAAGCACACAAAATCCTGTGTCATTTGACCCTTCAATTCAGTTCATTTTTAATTTTGTTATGTTGATGTGAAACGTACTAAGGAATATAAGAAGGGCTTCAACAGAATCACTTACCCACAGAAGCTTAAACTTAGAGGAGAAAAATCATACGATATATGACACAAAGAAATTATTTTAAGGATCATAATAAAGGAAGATGGATCTTGCATTTATTTAACCAGCTACTAATATAGCTGCTTAGGGATGCAGAAACAGCTTGAGATAAGACAGTTTAATGGTAGGATGGCGGCCCCAGTAAGCAGCAAGGTGCTCCTGGGGCAAGTAGCTCCCCTGTGAAAGGGAAACTTAGAAGATCAGCAGAGCATACTGAACTTCTTCCTGCTAGGAATAACTAAGATGTGGAGATGCCCTCTTCTTCTGATTTCCTTCTCTCTTCTCACAGCTTCAGGGGTCCCTCTTTTAAGTTAAAGTTAGTTGATGGGTCTATATACTTAGGAAAGCACCCACAAGTTCTTTATAGTATGTTCTTATTAATCATACAACTTGAGATTCAACAACTACAGACTCCTGATAACTCTAAAGCAAAGCGCTGGGGTCTCTATTTCCATTGTTTCTGAAAATACCCGGTCTTTAACCAGGACTTACTTAATCGAAGATGAAGAAGCGCTAAGATACACTAGGCTGCACTACTAAGTGAAGGTGATCTATTACGTAAACTAGCAGTTTTAGTGCCTATCTCTGCTCATTGCCCTCATTTTTGAAATGAACATGTTACTGTTTCCATAATCTTTTAAAGATCAGTCTGCTGTATAGAGAAACTACTATATAAAGAAAATTTTACATATCATCTATAAAGAAGTTTAATATCTACCCATTTTAGTATTCAAGTCTACAGGAAAAAAAATCAATGACAACTGCTTTATTATTAAAAGTTACTGAATTCCATGAAGCACACAATGTAATTTATATTCAGCTAACAAAAGTTTGATACATATATTTAAAAATATATAATATATAGGTTTTTATCTATCTTTTAACACATTCTATTTAAAAAGCCATAGCTTTACATATTTTACAACTTGGGTTTATAAAATATATACAGCCACCCTATTCAAACCTTCAAGCGCAAGCTTCCATTTTTATTAATAAAATGTACAATCTGTATTTCTGAATATTGAGAGGAAAATGATATGAACTAAAAACAAATCTGTTTTGACTTACACATGCACTTAATTCTTGGCTACTAGATAATTTAATAATCTATTCAAATAATTAGTTTGCATTTACGTGAACAATCTGTGATTACTACAGACAGACCTGCATTTTTATGGTGTCTGACACAATCTACCAAATTCCTTACCAATCTTGCTTCAGGCTTCATAACCAGAGTGGCAGGATTATTTCATCTTTCCATGTGCCAGGAAACCTAAGTGATGTCACACTGAACAAGCCAAAGCCCAGTACGTTTGAAATCACACTTCTGCCTTTGAGAAAACACCTTAGAAGTATTGTAGGAACAAAATTTTCTCAAAAACCTGATCATGTACGTGCCAAGAATAAGAACAAAAACTGTTTTCCCTTTTCCCAGTCAACTGCACGCCGCTTGTCAAGCTGGAGTTCATTAGGTATTCTGGTATTCATTCCACAAATTCAAAATGACTTTGGATATTAATTTTCTTATCAACAAAAATTTTTTCATAAAAATATATTCTTGTAATCATTCTAAAGATTCATTCCCAAATATAAGTTCCAATGTGAACATTTTAGAATTAAAATCACAGTCAGTACCATAGAACCAGAACTTTAACTTGAGGGGGACAGATCTAGTTGGGAGGACATGTTTAAATTCTATGGGTCTCTATTATAATGATAAATGAATGCATGGTTTATGCTCAGAAATCAAGTCTTCCACAAATTATTTTTTAAAAAGGGTTCAAATTTCAGAGAGACCTGGAAACTTAAATGAAGACACTTTTACCAAAATGAGTAATTTAATCAACTGGGCAGTAATTAGGTTTTAGAAGAGTCACCATCCAAAAGTAAACAAAATTCCCTCAATATTAGTATTTAAGAACTAAATTATAGTTAACAGCTCGTTTATCAAGCAACTGTTTGTCAAATTTAGCCATCCTCTGATAAACTGATATCACATACTTATCAGAAATTCTGTGTACTTCATTTGTAGGAGGAAGTCTTTATTAAAAAAAAAAATTCTGATGAGAGGTAGAAATTGTAATAATCTTCCTTCTCTGGATTTCCTAACCTCAAGAGAAGGAATGGAAAGGTGGAATACAGGGAAAAGAGAAAGGAAGGAAGGAATAAAGGGAGGGAGAAAAACTTAGAAATCAGAAACTGCTGAAGACTGGCACACTACACTATCTGTGAGGAGACAGGGGAAAAAAAGAAGTAAAAAGCAAACAAAAAAAACAAACAACAAAGCAAACAAACCCCGGCTGCTAAGAGGACTAGGGCCAACTGGTGCAGATTAAGAGACACCTTCACAGAGCTTAATCATGCAAAGGTATTAGCCAAACAGAATACTACAGCAGCTGATTTTGATAATAATGAATCCTTGAAAAAGGGAAACACATGGTTAAGCCTCAGTTCTTTATAAAAGCCAACTTATATGCACAATTATGAATCTAAAGCATTTAGCTAAAATATGTACAAAAAAACAAAATAAATGTGAGATCGAGAAATATAAGCAGCAGTAATCATAAAGCCTTAGAACTAGTGACACTGAATTCTTTATTTAAAAAAGTTAACATAGTACCTCCTCTTCTCTTCTGTTTTTAGGAAGAAGCTTTAACAAGTTTTAAGTATCTCAATTCTCAAAAACAATAGGCTTTTTAAAAAATAAGACCTGATTACCAGAAACAAGTAAAATGTGGTTACATACTATTTCCATATCACTACTCATTTCTATTATTTGTCAATTCATCTTTGATGCAATCTGGGAACAATCAAGCAGTCACTAGATACCTGTTTCAGAATCTGAAAAATTATTATCCACTGCAGGAATCTAATGATTGAGATATATATGGCATATATTTAAAATTTCAGAAGGGAATAAGTAATAAACTATTCTAGTTACTTTATACGAAATATTTGTATACCTAGTTAATAAGATTAAGATTTGTCCAGGTGAACTGTATAGAAAAGCTATTTTTAGCATTCCCCCCACAGGGACTAAAAAAAAGATTTCCCTGCTAGCTGAAAGGAAGAATTTACACATTACAAGGGAAGTTCTTTAGAGGTGAGTATTAAATTCCTTAAGAGAACATCCATAAAATTTACTTTTAAAAATTTATGTTAAAAAGCTGAAAACCATTTCTCTTTAAAATCTATGGTATTAATACCTACTCGACATACTAGTGTTTCGTTTTTTTTTTTGGAAAGGGCACCAAGTTCCTGATCTAAGCATGCAAAATAAAGAACTGAATGTATCACCGTCTTAACAGAATTTGGCAAACCGTAAGAATGGCCTTAAAATAAATAAATAAATAAATAAAAAACAAGAAAGTACACATTGCCTGTATATGAAAGTATAATTCTGCAGGCCCACGCAGTAGACAGTGTCCACAGAAGGAAGCAAGGAGGAGGGAAGTAGCATGTTCCTATGTACATTCTTCTTGGCATCCTGGTTGTCCTTCAATAACGTATCACAGAGAGATATTCATTTTATTATCATGAAGCCATTAACTGCCCTCTTCAGAGCAATGTCTCAGGTAAATGTTTTATGTCTTTCAATATTGTAACTTACATTTACAAGTAACTTGTTAAATCTAAGTGCAAAGGACTTTTCAATGATTCCTACGTTCAAGGGAGAAATAAATAAGGTATTATGTGATTGCAAATTATGAACAGTTGGTGCTTCTATATTTTAGGATATTTCATCTTAATTTCTTCTCTTTAAACCATGAAATTGTACTGAAATTATTTGGTTTTCCTTTACTTTCCTCAGCTTCATTTTAATTTTTATGGTGTCTCTATGTAGAGAGAGAGGTATGTTAAAATACTGTTATTCATATTTAAAAACTGACACTATATATGACCTATTAATCTTTAGTACAGCACTGTTAATCTTTGACCTGGTATGTTGATTCCTTTGGTGAATAAATGTCACAGGTCATTTTTTAATAAAAGGATTTTAGTAAGAGGACCAGCAGAATGAAGAGAAATCTCCTCTCCCTCAACCCCCAAAATGATCAAGTCAATCAGTAGTTTAGAGCAATTATGTAAAATATGAAAAATACATAATTTACAGCTGCAATTTTCATATTAAAAAGCAGTTAAAAACCAAGAGTAGTTCAAAGCATCCCAGAAAACATTTTCTGTCTTGGTTAAGCAGGCCAACAAATAAGACTGAGAGAGACTACTGGGAGAACTTATGTATGCCTAGTCAAGATAGAACAAAAATGTTTTTAATTTTAAAAAGTGGCAATTGCTAACTAGCAGTATAAACAGTGTCCACAATTTGGTGGCTGGCTATAGTTTTAATTTTTTTTCAAGTTACTTCTAAAGCAGACATATTTTTGAAGTCTACCCACCCCTGAGTTCAGCAATTATGCTTTAGAGTGTAAAATTATATGCCCTTAATTAACAACATGTACAAAGCTACAAAATGTCATCTATACATAGATTAAAAACAAATTTTAAAATATTCTTTGCCAATTACTGATTGGATGGTTTTGCTGGGGTACATATTTCAAACCTTTCAGCCAACTGGCTTTTATTTTAAGCCCAAATCAATTAATAAATTCACTGCAGGATATGTCAAAAAAAGTGCAACAACAGACATTAGTAAAAATAACATTGTAGTAGAAACAGATTTTGCATATGTGAAAAGGTAATTTATAAAATACATTAATCACTTTTTTAAAAAAGAGAACCTAGTTGTAGTATCATTAACTTACATGGTACTGAGAATTGGACCTTTCAACAATTTTCTTCTATAGAAAAATTTTAGCTAGCTGTAAGTCTTTTAAACAAGAAACAAATCTCTCCAGGGATAACTGTATGGTTGTGTGAGACAAATAAGCAAACATACCACTCTATAGTGTACCTTTGCCTAAATTTTAAAATAAAAAATGTCCACACTCTTTTGTTAAAACATTAAGCCTCTGTCAAAAATGTATTTCTTATTTTAGGGTACAGGATTAAAGGACAAGATGATACTTGCAAGTAAAGAAAATTTACAAGAAAAAACTTGACAAAAGTTTTTCAATTAAAGTATTCTAACATTCAAACTTGACTTAAAACATAACAAAAGAAACAAAATTGCAAACAAAAAATGTTTATGGATTTTCCAAACATAAATAAATGAAAGTGTTTAGGCAGTAGGGCTCATGCTGATGGCTAGCACGAAGTAACAAAGTGTACTCTACTTGGAAAAATCATTAATGTACAAACAAGCCCAAACTATGGACTGCAGCAGTTTAATCGTCACTGCCATTTTACTTCCAAAATAAAGCCTTGATTAAACCATTCATACCCTATATTACTCATACCGTTACTTCAGAGATTGAGGAACTATATACAACCAATGAATTTATTTTCACCATAGGGATAACATATTGTACCTCTCTGCCAATGTTACTTGAAAACCTTCCATGTCAAAACAATTTGACAGCAGATATAAACAATTCAATAAATATGCAATGATCTTTCATTACAGTCCTTTAAAGATGCATGTTAATTCATGCTGTTAACCTTAGGATCACAGTGCATAGAATCCAAATAGAAATGAGTTGGGGTGACTTTCAAAGTAATGTTGGATCCCTCACTTTATTTATAATCCCACTAAGAACCGTTAAGTTCATTTCATAGGCCCTATCATGCATTAATCACTGGATGGCAGGAGTTAATGAAAATTTTTCCTGTATGACATCCATTGCCGGCAATGAACGTCCCCAAACCGCCAAGGAAGTCATTGTTATTGCACAATACATGAGGACCTGGAACTTTTCCAAAAGCTTAAAAAAATAAAAATAAAAAATGGAATTATATTTGACATTTCCTGACACCTGCATTAATACTGTATGACTAATAAAAGCATGTCAGTTGCCTGGACTGAACCAGCGATCAACATGCGCCCAGAATGCACACGAGTAAAAATGCAGTAAAAGGAAGTAGTCTTCATTGCCTATAGGTCACTTCCAGTCAAAGGTTAAAGTTCAAAGACTGAATGATCAAAGTGCTCATTTTCTCAGTAGGACTATCTTCTGCTAGGAGGATGATAATAGTGGCATCAACACGTATCATCTTAAAGAAAAGGAGAAAAAAATATATTAAAAAAGTCAAGCATGTGTTAGTAAAATCTGTAAGTTAGTCTAACATAAAAATAATTTTGAGTAGCAAAAACAACATGGTTTACATGTCTGACTTGCCTCCCCCAATCCCTGCAAATAGAAAGTACAATTTGTGTTCAATTATATAGTGACAAACCAAGTCCTATTCTTTCAGGGAAATGGTAGTTCACACAAATCTTAAAACAATGCATTATTAGTATGTTAGTTCTCTTTAAAATAGTAAATTAATATGTTAGCATATTTTCAGGTTTATCAGTCTTAAAAGAATTCTTTTATGGGAAACAATTTAAAATGGTAATGAGACAGGAAGTAAACCCCGAGCAACACTGTCATGCTATTTAACACATAACAATACAAGTCATGCCTTTAGTGTATTGAAGGAAACAACTTCACAAATGAGGTACAACCTCCAAATCAATCAAATTGTTATTAATTTCTCTTTAGAAAATGCTTTTCAGCAAGTACAGATAATATGCAAAGAAGGTCATTAAAATAATCCCACAGAATTATTTTGCAACACCTTTTGGTAGCCTTAACACATTATTTATGCAACGTGTAGTATAACTTGTGTTCGTGACTTATTTTACAAAACTTATTTCACAAAGCATACATTAAGGATTTATTTTGAGGACTAGTTATTCTTCAGAAAGAAGTTAGACTAGTGGCACCTACCCAAGAGTTGTTAAAGCTCTTTAAAATTCTAAAAAACTGGCCAAAATATTTTACAAACCATCCCGTGTTAGGATCAATATATTGCTAATAACATTCATGTCGAATAAGACTCAGTGACAGCTAGAAATCATTTCTATGCTAGGCAAACTGGTGGAATACTGCGTGATCCTACACATTAAGGGTAATCTAAAGGGTGAAGTAGACTAGATTTTTAAAATAAATCATTCTTAAATAATTAGAATCCTTTAAATAAATAAATAACAAAATTTTAAGAAAACAAGTGGACAGTTTATAGCCTCTAAGTGTCACACTGAACTATCTCTTTCTTAAATTACTGTGGAAATGGGAAAAAGGTTATATTAGTCATGGATGTAGAACAAACTTAAGAATATGAGTAAGTTCCTTAAAATAACACTTCTCCAGTACAATATTTCTTAACATTAGGGTCCTTGAAGTCAGTAACAAAACTAATCACATACTTAAATCTCTAAGCTAAGAGATGGCACTAAACTCTATCTATTATGTCAAACTACTGAGGAAAAACTTTAGTATCATGTCACACAACAAATGTATATACACCAGGTAACAGATAAAATTAAACTCAAACATAAAGTTACCCGGCAATAAGATTTTATCTCCAAAAACATGGCATCTTTAACAGGTGGTACCATAAATGTGTCTTTATCAGGTTGTTCATTATGGAAGTTTTCCAGGACAGTAGGCTTTTGGAGAATGTGCTACAAAACATCCAAAACGACGGGGATATCCACGTGAAGCTATTCTCCCTGTCAATTCTCACTTTGGGTCAAGTGTTACAAGAAATCAGTACAATACTACCTGCCTTGAATACTGTATGCTTGAAGAAATAATCTCATGAAGTAAGTTCTGAAGATATTCAATTAAACATTACAAATTCATGACTGCTGTATGTACTCAGAGTCTAGGAGGAAAAAGGTAAGTATGGAGACAGGTATGAGCCAAAGCCATGGCCACCTTCCCCTCAGAAAAGGCGACTGTCACTAAAGAAGCAAAAAAACTCATCTGTTAGCAGAAGGAAGAGTTCCTTCCTGGCTAGATGAAAGGATTATTAGATATCAGAACTGGTTTACCAAAAAAAAAGTCATTATAGTAAATCTATCTTGGATCCAGACAAAAATAGGTTTACAAAAGGTCCTGAAACAACTCAATGTATTTAACCTCCTGGCTAAAGTATTTGTGGCAAAATGACGGCCTGGAAAAAAATAATCTATTAACCATTTAAACTTTTTCTGAAACTGCAGAAGCCCCTACTAAAATTATACCCTCAATAGAATATACGAATTACCAGTTCCAAAGAGGTGACACCTACCATGGCTAATTTCACTGGGTTCTGGGAAAAGTGAATGAGAGAGGACTGTATTAGAAGGTCATTTAGTTTTCCCCAGAGTATAAGAACCATCACATTATATTAGAAACCATCTCCCTGGATACTCCCAGGGACAGAAGACTAGAAAAAAAGGAACACAGTAGACATGAAGTGGAATGCTACCTACAAGAAAGACAAACATCAATCTTTACAGTTAGATTTGTCTCTCAAAAGTTTAAGGAATTAAATTTTTCCTTTAATGAACCAATACAAGAAAAGACTTCAGCATAGACAACAGAATTGTTATAAAGGGCCAAAGTCTGTTAAACTGAGTATAAAAGTTAGGATTCATGAATTTAGAAAACGGTTTTGTAACTCCAAAAGGTAGTACAAATAAAAAGGTTCACAATTAACACAGATAAAGAGAAAAGGAGTTTGTTAATGCTAGTCTGAGATAATTTTATGTTCCTATCCCCTTAAAATCCCACAGGGGATGTTTCAGCTGAATGAAACCAGAATGTAGTCTATAATTTTGCAGAAGATATTCCTCTGCTCCTCTCCATATTACAAACTCATCAGTTTATTGACTATTACATCTAAAATATGACTATTTATTTCCTATAAGCCTAGTTTTCTGGAGCCAATACTCAAGAGCACCCTTAAGCTATTATTGTTCAGTCGTCTATCATCTTAAGAAAATGCTTCAGGAACCACAGATCTATACTGCCATTGTGGAAAGCAGTAATTTATGAAACTAAGTTGTAGATGTTTAATATCGGTTGGTCCCAGAAAACACGTGGGTATTATTAATGCATCCAGTTGGCTGCTATCTTATTGGAAGTTTTATAACCTCATAAAAAGATTTTTAAAAAATCTTTTTCAAGAACAATTATTTCTGCTTTATAACAAAGAACTCTGGGTCTCAGTCATTCATTCATCTGTACACTGAAATGGATACAGATCTGTTTTCTGAGGAAGATTCTAGCTCAGAACCACAGGTAAATCATACAGTCCCCCGCAGTATGCTGAGATAAACTGTCTGTTCGAATACCTATTTTGGTTAGTCCCTTTATTTTTTGAACCCTATTCTCTCAACTCAATTGGTTTTTCAAAGCATATGGACCCCTGCACTAATTGGCAATGCAGAATATTTGCATCCCAATGCAGTTATGACCTTAGTCAACTTCAAGTAAGCAACAATAAAGTATATATATTCACACACTAATACTAATGACTTTTACAATACACACCTAAGCCATTTGGTATAGCCTATTGCTCCTGGGCTACAAACCAGCACGGCATATTATGGTATTGAACACTGTAGGCAACTGTAATGTAAGGCTAAGTATCTAAACACAGGAAAAGTACAGTAAAAATATGGTATTAAAGATTACAATCTTTTGAGAACACTGTTGACTGAAACATCATTAAGTAGCACCAGACTGTATAAAATATAATGAATACAAAAATGACTAACAGTAGGGTAGCAATGACTGGCTTAATTTTCAAGGTATATTAACAATGTGGAAGATCACAGATTTAAGCTGAGAGTGAGGCACCCCCGCCCTGCCCAGAACCCAACACTGGAACTATATGGCAGCTCAATTCTGGTGTGTCAGCTGAGACCCTTCTTCTAAAACCGAGAGATAAACTAAATTTCAGATTCATTGTTTTTCATCAATAGTGCCTCCATCCTGCATCCAGAAGCTCCCTCTGAAGAACACATACATCACTAATCTAAACCCAAAACCTCTCCTGCCTCTTTGATTACACTTGATAAACACTCTGACACACGCTGATCCACGGATTACAGTTAGCACCACACAGCAGGACTGTGGAGCTCGATATCCGAGGCCTGCAATCCTGCATGGTTTCTAGAAACTGAAATGTTAAGTGTTTCAGGGAGATTACCCAATTCCTGCCAAGTCTTTATTCAGCCTCTGACCTTTTAGTTTAGCTTTGCAGGTCACACCTTGTAATCCTTTCAGAATTAGATGATGCTAAGAAATAAAAAGATCATATTCTTTGGTAACTTGGTGCTATAAAGAAAATGTGATCAATGAAGACCTTTCGGAAGGAACTAAAGCAGCTACGCAGGATAACAACATCTGCAAAACTGTAAAACCTAATGTGTTCTGCTGTATAAGTGATTATATGATTACATTTTTGATAAGATTTTCCAAATTCAACATATATTGGCCAAGGTGGGCTATTTTTCACATTGCCTATAACCATTATTCTGAAATGTATAAAGAAGACAATATATGCTACATAGTTGAAGATGAAGAAAACGTTCAAAGAATTTCTGCATGTACCCACCCACATTTATGGAACAGCAGTTGCTATATCATCTCCAAGTATACACTAATGTTACCCTTCCTTGACTTTGTATCAGGCTTACTCACGGAGCAAAACTGTTTGTATTTCAGGGAGAATGTAGGTAGGGAACGATCTAAGCATGCAGGGTTCAAGCAGGAGCTGAAGCATACTGAGGTAAGAATGGTCACCATAGATTACTGAACTGAGGATGTTTTAAACAGAATTATCTGTAAATGAAAAAACACCTGGCTCTGGCTGGTGTGGCTCAGTGGACTCACTGCCGGTCTGCGAACCAAAAGGTCGCCAGTTTGATTCCCAGTCAGGACACGTGCCTGGGTTACGGGCCAGGTCGCCAGTGGGGGCGGGGGTGTGTGTGTTAGAGGCAACCAATCAATTTATCTCTTGCACACAGATGTTTCTCTTCCTCTCTTTCTCTCTCCCTTCCCCCTCTCTAAAAATAGATAAATAAAATCTTTTTAAAAAGGGGGGTGGGGGTGGAGAAAACAATTAAAGACAAACCAACAATCTGTACATGGGGCCAGGATACCATCCCAGGACCGAAACTGGGCTATAATACTCATAATTTAGTTGAATTAGAATCCAGTGCCTTTAAAAAATAGCTAATTTGTATTTCAGGGGGAGGGAGAGGAAAGGGGGATATTTTAAATCTGTTTATTGGGAAAATTAATTCTTATACAAACCTTAGACTATTTTATTCTGTAAACAGTAAATTTTGTTTGAAAAGCTTCTCTTTTCTTCACACTTTTTAGCTAACTTAAGAGATGATCCATCCTCAAACGATTAAAAGACTTTCCTAGTTTAGTTATGAAAGTATGGATTTCTTAAATAGATAAAAACTTTATCAAAATAACTTCTAGTATTAAGTGCATTTTATTTTAAAGAATTAACTTTTATATTTCTAGTATCACTATGTGACTTTTCCCCATTTCTTATTCAAAAAGGCAGGTAATAAAAAGTTCTGTAAGTTATCTTAGATAAATGACTTCTCATAGGTCTTTTCAACTATATAAGGCAGCATTAGAGAGCTTAAAAGATGATTCTCTTTTTTTTTTTTCAATTCTTGCCCAGGGACATGTTTATTGATTTTAGAGAGGTAAGGAGAGGGGAGGCAGGGACAGAGAGAGAGAGAAACATGGGTGTGAAAAACGAACATCGATCAGTTGCCTCCTATACTGGCCCAACTGAGGATGGAACCCGCAACCTTTTGGTGCATGGGACAGTGATCCAACCAACTGAACCACTAGCCGGAGTGAAAGATGATTCTCTATTTGAAATTTCCCTACCAGGGTGTAAGGAAGGTAAAAATAGGAATATACCGTCTAACACTGGTGTGGGATACAGTGGCAGAGAGTTATACTTTCAAAATAGGTGTATTTTTTAAAAGTATACAATTTCCTCTCAAATTTTAAAACTTAGTTTAAAAACATTAGAAGAGACAATGGAATTCTTCTATTATTAGTGAGGTTGAGTCTGAAATACAGTGACCACTATCTTAGGAGCTTTGACACTTTAAAGGCACAGAAGAAAGTGGAGGCACAGTGTTCAGTCCTAAAAGGCAAGAGGATGTAAAAGAATGAGAAGCCAGCTGTGTAAAATTGAAGGGCTTTTTAATTAAAGTAGGGTCCTGTTAAAGTTTTAGTGGAACTTCACTGCTCAGAAAGACTTCCTTAAGTCTGATTATCAGTGTATCTTATTTGAAAAGTTGTCCTTTTATAGCTAAGAATCCCTGAAACAGAAGTTCTCAAGTGACCAGCTATATCAGAATGATCTGAGGATATCTTAAAAACTAAAACAAAATCTGCGTTCTAGGAACTGTAATAAAGTTTATTAGAGTCCTTAAAGGAGGGAGCAATCAATAAGGCTTTGGTGAAGGCATTCCCAAGGAAAGAGGAGTGTGTGTCAAAGGATTCATTCCAGGTAAATAGCACAGGTAGAGGCAACAACATGGAGGATAAGGAATATACTGTATATTATAAATAATGCTCCGCAAAACATTTCATGCATAAAATGTAATTTTGTATTAAAGAAGACTGTCTTGGGAAGAAATCTCAGAAATATCTAAGACAAAAGGTTGATCTTAAACTTCAGGCTTGTTAAATACTGCTGAACTGCTTCCTTAAAGGATTACATTAAGTTGCTATCCCACCTGCAAGTAAGAAAACACTATCTTATTCTACCCAATACTCTATTACAGCACTGCACTCATTAATAAAACTCTGCCAATTCAATAACATGTTTCAAATATTAAATTTGTAATTATTTTAAATGTGTTGAATTTTTCAACCTATGCTTTTATAGTTATGCTTAAGCAGCTCTCATAAAATTTTTAATAAGCTATGTCTAACTTTTATTACATTTAATGATTTTTAAAATCCTTATAGTGACCGTAATTTGAAGTTTTTTGGTGCTTTTATAAAAGGTTCACATTTTCATGAAACTAAAATGTTTAATTTCTTTATGACTCCCTTTAATTTCAGATATTCTTCCTTCCTCCAGAGATAATACCCAACTTAAAAAAATACTTTTTCTATTGTTGCATTTAAAAAAATTGCTTAATTTAATCCACAGAAAATATTCCATATATAAAATAAAAATGTAAGTTTTTCTTCCCTAAATGATTACCAACTTTCTAACAAGATTACTTACAAAACAATTTTTTCCCTTCTCACTGATTTGTGACACCTTATTCACCATATATACAAATCTTATATACAGAAAGGCCTAGAAAAGAGCAATTGTATTTCAATGTCTATTCTGGTATCAGTATGTTTTGGTGTCTGGTAGATTAATTCTCCTTCATTATCTTTCGGTTCAAAATTCAAGCTGATTTTTAAAAAACCTTTAAAACATCTACCCCATCATTCCACTAGATTTTTACTGGCTTACATTAAACCTTTAATTCGTAAAGAATACAGTTGTTTGTTTTTTTTAAATAATACTGGTTTCTCAAAGTTTTTTTTTTTTTTGGTTTTTGGTTTTGTTTGTTTTTACAACTTTTAAAAGTTTTGTTATTTCTTCTTCTAGGTTATCTGCATTTCTTGGAATGGCATTCTTCTTTCACTGTGCTTACTAACTTGTAGCTTCTGGAACAGTGCTATTGTATTGATTCCAGTCATCTTTTATGTCAACACCTAGAGAACTATAATTTACAGAAGTTTTTAACTGACTCAAATTAACTAAGATAACAGATTTCACACTACAAAGAAAGGTAAGGGGGAAAGGCTCCATTCCTATTAATTCATTTTGTAAGTTTTAATTTCTTATTAAAATAATGTTAAAAAAAGGCAAAACGGAAGAAATGCTCTCCTGTATATAAAATCACAGGGGGTGGACTTTGTACACCAGTTTTAAAAAGTATGTGGAGGAATATAAACGTTTTGTTTTTAACTTTAAACATCTCTTTGGCGAAGCAGTAAGGTCAGTTTAGAAAAGATGCTAGCAGCTTTCAATTATAAAAGTTATCATCACCCTCCCAACAAAGAACAATAGAAATTTAAAATTATTGAGAGTATTGTTTACATAAACTACAATCAGCAGAACCTCAATTTTTCTGAGGAATAATTATTAGAATAGGAAGAGCTTTCTTTAATGGGTCATTTTTAACAATGTGTTTCCCCCTCCCAGAATATCAGAACTAAATGAGTACACAAGGCATTAAGTATTCTATTTTAAACAACAGGTTTCCCAATAACTAGCTCTAATTTGATCTAAAGATTATTAAGGACTTCTTCTTTGTAATAAAATGGTAGAGTTTCAAAATGTTAAAGCAACTTTAGGTTTTACTTGTCTGGTGATTATGGTTTTATGTGCCCCATTAAGAAGCTAGTCTAATTACCCATAAAATATCTTATAGTATTTTAAAGAATTTTCTCCATATTACAAAAATTTAACATCAATTATATTCTCTTCTTTTTCTTAAGCAAACAGATATATAATCTTTCAAACTAAAATGCTAACAGTTATTATTCTAAAATAAAACTGCTTACCATGATACCACCATTTTGTTTTCTTTGGATTCTTGTTACATGTTCGAACATAAAAAGAATTATCTGGTGGTCGTCTCTGAAACCAAAAAAAGTTTAAATAGATAAGAAGCTGTAAAATAGATATGTAGAAAAACATAAGGGAGAGATAGTTTTAATAAAAGCTTTAGTGAAACTATTATAATATGAATAAAAAAACAATATAGATGCTGATAGCATAACTGAATGAAATTCTAGGGAATGTAGACTGTTGACACTGAAATTGTTTTTAAAAATAGGGGTAGGGTAGTTTCTGTTAGGTTCCAATGGGATTACTAGAGAATAACTATTAACCAAAAGTGGCAGCATTAGGTTGCAAAAAAATTTGGTTTCATTTATCTTATCTCCCTAGAAATAATTTAATAATTACTTTGGTGAACTAATTAAAACAGAAAAGCCAAGCTAACTAGATTTGTCTGAGAAACTAATGCAATTTACAAACCTCCACAAAGGATTATTGTTGTTCTATTAGATAGTATTGGCAAGGACAGCCCAAAGGATTAAGTTTCCAAATAATACAAGGGGTAAAAGGGGAAAAGATATATGGGCATTTCTGCTATACATATGTCCTTACTAGCACCACATTACAAACATGGCAGCTCTGCAAGGGAGCTACATCAGAAACAGTGATGCCAACAACACTGAAGATAGATTACACGACAGAATTTTCCTGAAAACTATTGTACATTGATCAGACAGAAGAAATATGTGACACTACGAAGATCTGGAAACATACCAATCTGTACTAAGGTCACTGAGGGCACGTTTGTACATAATATGATAGGTCCAACCAAAAAGCAATGGAGAGCAGGACTGCCTAGATAAGCAGAAAGGAAAAACAGGAAGTCTACTTGGCATATCTAAAACTCACACAGGTAACTGTGATCTTAGTTGAGCCTCATATTGCCCCTCTGAGTTAATATTCATTTAACAAAAGAGTAGAGTCAACAACTATCCCAAGGGTTACCCTGTTAATAATGTCTGAAGAAATTCCTGAAAAGCTAGTATTATAAAATAAAGATACCTGGCTACTTCAAAAAATAGATGATCTGCTGTCGTCCTGTAAAGTCATAGCCCATGTTCATGTGAAAAAAACTGCTACTATTATGGCAAATAATTCCATAAACTACTTTTATGTGTATATTTATTAGAACCCAATTTAAAAAATTTAAGAAAAACACCATTTATATGCTTAAGTCAAGAATATAACCAAACCGGTAAGTGATCAAGGAGATCACTCTCTTAGAAAAATTTAACTATATGAAAAGATGGATTACCAAATCACTTCAGAAATGGAATACAGGCTGGGAATTTGGACTATCTGTGTTTTAAGGGCACTGAGAATAAAGGGTAGGTTACTGAAAAACCCCTGATCTCACTATCAGAAATTATCTTTAGTCTACTGAAATCTACTGACATAACAGATTTAAATATCTTCAGTTGAGGGAATCATTCTTGGCTATGAAAAGGGAAACTGGAATAAAAGAATTATGACTAAATGAAAGTTCTCAAATGTCTAGAGTAAAAATGAAAATTTGTATTAAAAAAGTCGACTTGTAAAGTTAAACATGCAGACATGTCCACCACAGAATAAAATTTTGAGTACTTAAAAGACTTTAAAGTTTATTTGAAGCTAGATCCCCTCAATGGCAAAGAAAGTTTCCTGTTTGTATCCTAGTACTTAGCATAGTAAAAATAACATATAGTAGGCACCAAATGAATGTTTGCTGTTTTATATTTCACGAATAATGCTGCTAGAATTCTGACTTCCAGATTACCATCTTCATTAAATATAATATATCATAATTTAAATAGAATTAGTCTTATACTAAGTATGCAAGAAATAATAGCAAATAATCAGAATGTGAGGGAAATGATAAGGCATAGAAAAGAATGAAGGAGGTAGAGAATATAGTCTTTTTCTAGTTTTTAAAAGTAAATCATTATATTTAAATATAAATGAAGGTTAAAAATCAACAGGGCTATGCAAGAGCTACGTACAGACATCACTGGTATTCCTCTCTTAACTTTTCCTATTCAATCCTAGGTTACTGTCTCACTTTTCTACAGACATTAAACATTAGCAGGAAAAAGGAAGCCCTTGTCACTGCAAACTGTTCTGCTCTACACCTGAAAGTTTAAAACTGGTATGTGTGCTGGGGGTGGAGATCAGAGAGGAGAAAATATGGAAGCAATAAAAAAGACTTGTTTCCAAATCCCTTGGGGTTAACAAAAGCTCAAGTGTGGCCTTAAAATGTAGCTTAGAAAAGCCAACAGGAAAGAGGAAACAAGTCAAAAAGTGAGACTAACTTAGATAATATGTACCCCATTTCATCTCTTCTAAGATGAACATGTTTTTTCCTGAACAGTTTAATGTTCCTGAATGGAGATACATGTCTTTTTCACTTTCATTAAAAAAAATTTTATTGTTTATGTCATTACAGTTAACCAAAATTTTCCCCTTGCCCCTTCTCCACCCAGACAGTTCCCACTCCCACGCGGGATGCATTTCTTTTAACTAATGGTGTGTCACAAGTTTAACTGGCAGAGTTAATTTCATTTCTTATATGGTATAGAAAACTGCGTATTAAGGGCTCTTAATGTTATATTTTGAAAAAATACAATTTAACCTATTATTTCCCATGGCTAGTTAAACAAAAACTGTTTCCACTCTTTTTAAACCTAACATCAAGAAAACTTTCATGGAACTAACATTCCAAGAAACTTACTTTGCAAACAGTGGTTTAAAGTGTTTGAGTCTAGATAACCTACCATTTAAAAATAAAGTACTATCTTAAAAGTTCCCTAAATACTAATTTAATAAAAATGACAGTTCAATTTGGAGAACACAGGAGAAAAAAACCTAAAATAAATAACCTCTCAGCTCTCTAATCTCAAAGGTAAGTTTGTTTCTTCTTTAAACAGAATACAGAAGGAAACCTTCATGGAAAAGTGAGGCTTTAAAAAATGTAGAACTACATGAACATTGGGCTCCACTAACCCTCAAGCAGGAGTGACAAGAGGACCAGAAATGCAGAGGACTTAGGTACTTTAAAAAGATATCCTAAATTTAACTCATGATTTCTCTTTCTGGTCTCTTTCTCCTCTCCATCAGACAAAGAATCTGTGGATTTGTAAAGGAGAATAAGAGGAAAAGTCCTAAAAATTTTCTACTGGTAATCTAGTCTTCCTTCTTCAACTTAACCAATAGCAAAGCTGTGGGTCCTGGGAAACCCCCTGAATGATGCCGACTGGTAAGAGTCAGCAGTCGGGAAAGGGGTGGAGAAAAGGGAGCTATGTATGATTTTTGGTTTCTGGGACTTTCCACTATGGAATCTAGAAACAAGAATTTGTTGGACACTTTTATCCTGTGCATGTTTACGGAAATGAAATTCAGATTATTTAAGAACATCTGCAGAAATTTCCTGTTTAAGAAATATAAAACAATGTTTGACTTCTATTTGGAATGAAAAATTATCAAAATAATTTCCCAATCTATTACTAAATATGACATTCCCTTTATAATAAAAAGCATTGTGTCCTTCCTTCAAATAAAATGTACATTAAAATAGTTTCTCTACCTAAACTGAAAAAAGAGATATTACCTGGAATAATTCTGAAAAGTCCTACCTTTTCTTTGCAGCTGGAAAGCATGCTAATAATGCTAAGACAAACTGATTGGACTGAGAGCGCTGGGGACCAGTCTTCTGTTAGAATGGATAAACAGATATGACCATTGCTATAAACATGAGGATGAACGGGAATATTTTCACCAGTAAACATGACCTAAGAAAGAATAAAATGCCATTAATACTCAAATATTCTGTATTACCAAAAAATTAAAATACTCTCCATATAACTTAATATTTTTAAAACCAAATAAAAAACAAACATAATCAGTGCCAGGAACAAGATAAACAACTGCTTGTTTATTCTCACCAACTTATTAAAGTACTGGTTTCACAGTACAAATGTGCATGTTGTAGGGGAAAAATCCAAATGATCAATTTTATAGTTCAGCTATTTTTCACAAATCCTTTAAAAACATTTTCAAATTACCATGCATTTTTAGACTAGTGAAAAACTACTCTCCATTTATAAAAATGGTTTTTCAAATTCTATTCATTGTTCTCTATAGAAATCAAATATAGTAAAATTCCAAACAGAAAGTATTCAATTTTGAGACAGCATGAGTTATAGTTGGTAGGGGACAACCCTTTCACCTGTAACAATGCTATCACTCCAGGTACTATATGCAAAAGGAAAAAGACTGCTTGCTATATATTCCACCTCCTCTAAACTCACACATCCACAATGATGGGCACAAATTACTAATTATTAATCAGCATATAACTATGTGCCTAGACAAAAAATGGGGGGGGAGAGGACTGAATGAGTCTCAATTACTTGCTGTTATCTCTGCCTTTTCTTTCACTCAATTCTTCTAACAGTTTTTCCTTTCTCCACCTTGCTTTAGCACTGTTTTAAAAGGTAATAAATCTATTATTTCCTTCCTTTACCCTAATAATTCAACACATATCCTAATAGTGTTTCTTATAGATATCTACCTATGCATCTGAATAGGTGGGAGAGTAAATTCAGGTATCCTAAGAAATCTGTAAGTGTAGCCCAAAGTAGGTCAAAGAAAGTATAAGTCTTATTTAAGAATGTTTGTTATTGCATAATAAATTATTTATTTTGATATAAAAATTAATTTACTGATCTTTAACTGAATTTTATATTGCAATATGAGGTACCTTTTTATTTTTATTTTGTTGTTTAGTATTAATTCCTAATTTCTGGCCTTGCCTTTAAAAAAGTTACCTGAAGATCTGGCTAAAAATACAAATTCAAGAATCCCACTTTCAGATTCTGAATCAGTAGGTGTAGTGAGATTTTTATAAAACTCACCAAATATAAACCGGCAGTTCCCCAACAAGACTTACATATCTTTCTCAATCCTACAAACTGCCTCACACTTGAATATAGCAGAATCTCAGTAGGAAAAAACTTTACCTTGAGTTACAACAGAAACTGATGAACTATATATTGCTCTAGGCATACCTTTCCCCCTCTTTACAGAGAAAAGAGAGCCAAATGAAATAACTGTGGCCAGAGTTAGGTATGCCGTAGTTGCCGTAGTTTCATATGGGACATGTTATGGAGAATGACCATAAGTTAGGCGTTTGCTTTTATTTTTAAACAGCAATCTACAAATCTAAATTCTATTACAATTTTACAAGTATCCACATTTTAACAAAGCACTCTTTCAAACAAGTAGGAGTTCCCTAATATTTCAAATACACTAACATATGGGGTTCATTTTCTTCACTAAAGCTAATATAAGATAGCAAAAGGGTTTTTTTCTCAAAGGAATGACTTCACACACATTTTGTTTTTCTTTAAATGCAGGCCATCCACCCTTCATTCACACTAAAGAGAGCTAAAACAAAGCTGTAAAATAAAAGTCAAGTCTCAAAATAAGATATCCAATTACTTTCCTTGCCCAATTGCAGAAAACCCCTTTAAAGACTGGCACAGCTGTATCAGAAGTATGTCATTTATCTCAACTACATCTATCAGTGCTAATGCCTTTTTTCATCACTTTTTTAAAAATACTTTTTGAAAACTGATTTTAGAGAAAGGAAGGGAGGGTGGGGGGG